>CM034154.1:289309765-289614234 GCA_019776745.2 Taxus chinensis | reverse complement strand
CCAATGGAGAAAGGAAGTGGCCTATGCTAGTCCTTCCCTGTATCGTTAACCACCTTCATGGTATTTTTTAAGGTTTTATTAGTTGTTGGCATGTTGTTGAAATTTTACACAATGCTTAATGTAGTCGCAACAATCATGGTTGAGGGTTGGCCAGTAATATCCTGGGCAAAGAATACTCTTAGCAACAACAAGGGCCACTAAAGTTACCTCCACATATGCCATCATGAACTCCTTAATGGTATAAGGAATTTCAGAACTTGTAAGGCACTGTAAGATAATGCCATTGAAGTCGCAGTTATAGAGGAGGCCACCCATGATGACATAACGAGAGAATTTTTTAAGAAAATTTCGTTGTCTATTATGGAGTGAGGGTCAGGAGGAAAAATGGAGAGGAAAAGGTCATGAGTATTGTTTATACCAAATTCACTTGGGTTAGGGGAAGTGGTTCCGATAGAGTAGATTCATGAGGTAAATAAGAGGGTGATTCGAGTCTTTGTACGGTGATAAATATTTTAGAATTGGAGGGAGAAGTAGGTATTTGAGAGGCCAAGTAGGCCTTGGTATCTGTAAATTTTTTGGTAGAGCAGGGGGACAGTTTAAAGGTCATAACAGTCAAAAGTTGTCAAAAGTATGTCCACATGATGTTTATTACTTTGAAGTGTCTCATTATGACATTGGTATATACCATCGACTTGGTTTACGACCAATTAAGAATCACCAAAGATGTTGATGGATTTAACATTCAAGGCATAGGCAGCTTGGAGACCTAATATGAGTGCTTCGTATTTCAAAATATTGTTTGTATAATCAAAATCAAGTTTAAAAGACAAAGGAATGGGTTCACCATCAAACAAAATGAGGATAACACCTTCCCCACCCCCATGCTGACACTTGGAACCATCAAAGAAGAGTGTTATTTGGTATGCGGGCTCGTCCAAGGAAAGGGAAGAAATTGACTCATCTGGAAAGTCAAAATTAGAAGGTTGATCCCTGGAAATAGGTGCATCATGCAATTGTTCAGTGATGGCTTATCCCTTGATGGACTTTTGATGGATGAATTCAAGGTTGAGGTCAGCCAAAAGCATAATCTAGCGTGTGGCACATTGATTTTGGTAAGTTTTAGCATACATGAAGTGTAGGGGGTCAGTGTTGGTCACAAAATAGGTTTTGTGGTTGAGTAGGTAATGGAGGAGTTTCATGGCAATGAACACTAAGGCTAAGAATTTTTTTTTAGCATGGGTAAATTGGGTTTTGTATTCCAAAAGAGTATGACTTATGTAATAAACCTCCTGATCCCTATGTTGTTCATCATGATGAGTGAGCGTGGCCCCTAAGGAATGATAGTAGCTAAGATGTATAGGTAGAAAGTTTGATCATCTTTAGGTGGGATGAGGATGGGTGGTTGGAGAAGGTATTGTTTTAATGCCTCAAAATCTTTGTGGCAATCATTATCCCATTTAAAGGAGACATCCTTCTTGAGAAGATGATGAAATGGTTGACACCAATCAAATAATTACGAGATGAAATGGTGAATAGACTGCAACTTACCTTGCAGGATAAAGAGTTTCCTAAGGTTAGTGGGCAGAGGCATTTCAAGAATGGATTTGACTTTAGCAAGGTCAACCTCTATACCACATAAGGAGATGATAAATCCCCAGAAGTTTTCTCGAAAAAACTATGAAGACACACTTTTTGGGCTGAAGGAGAATGCAATACTTGATGAGGAGGTCAAAGATGGTTTTTGGGATAGTGAGGTGTTTGGAGTGGCATTTAGATTTGGCTAGGAGATCATCCACATATTCTTCCAATATATGATGCATGATGTCATGTAAGATGTAAGTCATATCTCGCTGATATGTGGCACCAACATTTTTAAGGCCAAAAGGCATGACTCGATAGCAGAAGGTCCCTAAAGGGGTGAAGAATTTGGTTTTGTGTTGATCCTCTTGGGCAAGTAACATTTGGTTATAACCCGAGAAACCATCCATGAGTGATAGCATCTCATGACCAGTAGTAAGGTCAACCAATTGGTCAATACCAGGTGGGGGAAATTCATCTTTTGGGAAATCTAGGTTAAGGTCATGGAAATCCATGCAAATACAAAGTCCCCCTATCGCCTTAATGACAGGGATAATGTTAGAAATCCACTAGGGGATAATCAATGGGTAAGAGGAAGGAAATAGAAAGAAGGTGCTTAAGTTATTCTTTGACCAGAAGTGCAATGCGAGGGGTGCATTTTCTCAGCTTTTATTTTATGAGTTTGGCATCAGGGATGGTTATGATATTGCAGACCACTCTGGTGGGGTCAATACTGGGCATGTTTTCATAATACCAAGTGAAAGAATGGTTATGGTTTTTTGAGAAAAGAAGTGATGGCTTCTTGTTCAGTAGTATCTAAATATTGTCTAATATTTAGAATGTGTGGGTCACCAAGATTATGGATGTTGATTTCAATAGTCGATTCATTCAACATCGTTTGGGTCTCAGATGTTAACAAATAATGAATATATGAGTCTTTAGCACCGAGGTAGGTGAGTATAGACTCATCATCCTGACATTGAAAAATGTTAATCAAAGGTGTATCATCATCGATCATTTCAGGATATAGTAAGGGAAGAGAGGAGGGAGCCTTTCCCTTGTGTTGATAAGTTAGAGGCCCCAAGGAAATTGTGTTTATGAAAAAAAAGTTAGGAGGAATGGATTCTGGATCCATCAACTTTGTCAGCGAAGGTGGTGAAGAAGGTGGAGCAGGTGAAGTTGGAGAAGGGATGATGTCCTCAATGAGTTCAATGCATGTCTTCTTGGTATGTGGTTCAATAAAATTTGATACCACTGTAGACACCAAAATTGGGTCACACTCCCCTTGGTCCCTCATCAAACAAACACCTTAAACACATTCACCTAACCATGGCCCCTTTCATCCCACTCTAATATTAATTTAATTTAATTAATTCATTACCTCACAATATTTATTATTTTAATATCCTAATTGAGATAATGCCCACATATCCACCTCACCTAGACACCTCATCTATCCACCTTACCCTAAGACCTATTCTTATTATGTTGCCATAACTAACTAAGACCTACCAAAAACCTAAAAATCAAAGCCTACATTCCATCTAACCACATTCCCACACATTAGAAGGAAACTTCCATTCTAATCCCCAGAGCAAAACAAACGAGATCCCAAAATATCAAGGGGATCTGCCCAATTTAGTAAACCTAGGAAATCCTACCCTAACCGACACCGGTCACCCTAAACCACCACCAGTCAACCTAGAACCACCGTCGACTACCATTTAACCTACAAAACAACCTTATTTCAAGGTTGGCACATTTCTTAGAGTTTACCACATATTTTGAGAACAAGATACGAAACAAGAGATGCATGTAAGCAGAATGAGCATTTACACATGCATCAGAGCACCCATAGCCAGCATCAGAAACACCCACAAAGTCATCTGCCTTCACATTAGCATTCAGGGAAGTGTCACAACCACATCAAGTTCCTTCCATTTGATCACCTACCATTGCCAACCAAACATCAAGCTCATACAACAGTAAGTTATTTTTTTAAAACCAACACTTGTCCATTTATCATTTGGTAGATTATTTTACTTCTGTTATTAGTTTCTATTCCCATTTCCATTCCCCCACCATCTACCTCCATGGAAACTGGATCATTCCTTCACCCACACCATTGAACTACCCATATCTGGATATTAATCATCCCTGTGCATATCTAAGAGCCCCATGAACCTTGTCATTGCCCTTCCATTTTCACCTAGCCTCAGATCTATCACCTGACCAAGTTTTTTTATTGAGCTTCTTGTACCCCAACCATATTGACACTGGTTACCCACATCCATCACCAGTTAACCTAAAATGGCACCAGTCATACAAAACTGACATTGGTCTCTGTGTTTTTGACTAGAAACCAAGAACAGATCTTCCACTCTCTACCCAATACCCAAATGGCCGAGAACCTGACCCTAACCAATACTTATACTTTGATAGAGACCTTGACCTTCAGATTCAGTCATAGCTTATCCTGTTGTGAATGAATTTTCTTATTGTAGACGAATGAGATACCTAAATCATTTTAACTATAGTAGGATTTCCTTTATTGTTAGAATTAAGTTGTTTCAAACAATGGATTAACAGCCATCTAGGAATTATCACACTTCCCAGATCTAGCATACAATAGGAATTCCACTGCATATACTATTTAAATTTCATTTGGTGGTCTTGTTTTCCATTTTAGGTAGTTCCTCCAAGCAAAAAGGAATATCTCACAATCAGTTGTGGATCAAGAAGCCATACACATGAAACAACCTACAACCAACATTCTAACAGGTATTCCTCCTAGCCCTTTATCCTTATCTGTTTCATCAACATTCAAAGAAATTCTCTAGAATTAGGTGAAACATTTTAGCACGCTCAGTGGGACCCATTCGGGGTTCTTTACGTTCTTTCATTTCTAGGTGAAAAGTTACATGTTTGTTTCCTTTCTAAAAGGTTCTTACATTAAAATTTCTCCCCTGGAACCTACTCTTCTTCTATTTTTTATAATAAATCATATTTTGGTGCTTTAAAAATAACACTTATTCCCTTTCATTAGTATCACATTACTGAAAGAGAATCCCTTCTCCTGTTCATCTTTTTGTGTCATTGATTTCAACATTTCAATTTGGGTTTAAAAATAATTTCATTTCATTATGCTTCTCTGCATTATCTCACATTAATTTAGGAAAACCTATACGTTGGAAGTCATGCCCAAATGATGGTTGACTAAAAAATTGTAGAAAATAACTTCCTTTCTCCTTCTCTCTCTAAGTATTACCAAACATCACAAAATTAAAAATATATACACATTCTTAAAAAACATCTCATCTGGAAGAAGTTATAGGTGATCACATAATCATGGTACAATGGGTACCCCATTGGTTATCTCTATCCAGTACCCCATCAGAGGATGGCCCGCCCCCACCATAACATAAACTGAAACCTCTCCTTATAGTTCTCATTCTTCGTAGGAATCCATTCTCACCAAAAAATATATTATAAAGTTCATGAGTCATTCCTTAAATAGCATAAGTTAAACAAACATAACAGAAAAATTACTCTTAGGATCATATTTTTCTTAGTGTTTCTACCTAGCTTATGTTTTGAGGTGAGAGGATTCATTCCTCATTTTATTATTTCCCCTTTGCATGCTCCTCATCCCATTTGGTGTATTCCAAATTCATCTGATTGTGCCTGGACCATATTCGCATCATTCTCAAAATTCTGGGTTTGATTCCACATCTAATTTTAAATCAAAACCATATTTTCTTCATCATTGTTGCAATTACACAGTAACCAGTTTCGGTCCAGTGACCATCTTCTGTTTCACCCAACTTGCATCGATTTACTGTTCTTTTGTTCAACCTACCAAAAAGACACTTGTTTCATCTTCTTTACTGTTTAGAGTCTCTGTCACTCTTATCATATTCATTTTCCTAGTAAATGCCATCAAAAACTTGTATACTTGGAAAATTATTGACCTTTTACCTTGTTTTGACGAATTTTACATTCTCCATAGTGACTGACAGTGGCTAATTATGACTAGCATTGGTTTACCTTAACTGGCATCTGTTAGCCTATGTAATTTTTCAGCTAACATATTAGCTCTAATTCACCTACCACCACTTTTTTTTTCCTATTTTTATTATATTTCTGTTTCATTTACAGAAAGCAGTCCTACCATGTTAGTACTTGTTCACATGGTGCTGACCCAAAGTGAAGAAAATGCCCTCATATTCCACCCTAGTCATCAACCACTCCCAGCTAGTCCTTCACCACCTTCTATTTTATCACCCATGGATCCTACCCAACCTATCACTATCATCACAAGAGATGAGGAGTTCACACGACTCCTTAACCAAAACCCTACCACCTTGTAGTTTTATCTTTCCCACACATCCACTCGAGATGCCTCAGGTCAATTGATATATGACATGCCTATATCTATCTCCCCGACACTCACCCCTACTTCTACTCCAACCTCCTTTGGCTCCATGCTACCCGCACCTACCTTACCCCCAGTCATTTCACAGTTAGGCCCCAAAGCTATTATGACTATCACATCTTCAACATATATTGCACCCGCCACATCCAATATACCTTCTCTAACCACCCAGAATGTAACCTCATCCATGCCTACTATCTCATATATACACATAGCAACACAACCACTCCTAGTGTCGGTGACCCCTACCCCTTTTCAAAAAATTATCCTTTCTATTCCACAGTCCTTAGCCCCCATTGCTACTAGGGTCACCACAACCCTTCCACCTCCATACATGTACTATCAGTATCCTCCCATTTCATCTATAATTCATTCTAGGTATGTACCTCCTATTTCACTTCCTCCTTCTCAATCTACCTATATGGCAGCACCATATACTAGAATGCTACCTCTATCATATGCCCAACACCAATGTCCTTACACTATAGGAGGTACCTAACAATCACAAACTACTAACAACCTAATCAAGTTAATGATGGACAAGATGCAAACATTGGAGGCATCGATTTCTAGCACACACAACTCTCTCACCTATAATGAGATTTGTAATGAGCCAATCCACCCATCCATTCCTATTCGTCCATATCCTGTACATTGGGAAATGCCTAAATCTAACCACTTCAATAGCAAATAAGAAAAACAACAACATTTGTGGTCTTTTAAACATGGGTGTTATTTGATCGCCCATGATGATGCTCTGATTTTAAGGAATTTTCCCATGTCTCTGACTGGACCCATGCTAGATTGGTTTAGTGGGTTACTTAGACACTCTATATTCTCATTTAATCAGGTAGCCCAAGCATTCTTGGGTCACTTCTTCATCAATGTTGTTAAGAAAGTTACCATGATTGACCTCTACTCTACGCGTCACTATGACGATGAACCTACCGCAGATTTTGTCACTCGTTGGCATAACATGATCAATCAACTCACATTCTAACTACCAAAAATCAAAATCATAGATATCTTCACGCAAGATTGTGCTAGACATATCTCACCAACCCTGTAGGTGCAAAATTTATGAACCTTCGATGAGGCATTCACCATGGCATGAAAGATGCATATTCAGGAAATTGAAGAAAAGAAAATCCAACTAGTAAATAAGAACTCGACATTCAAATTGAGTGATACCTATTCTTCTTTGAAACCAAAACAATTATTAAAAATCCAAGGGAACTGATAATGTAGTGGTAGTCAAAGCCTACCTAGCTCATCCATCAAATTAGTCTAACACCTCATCTAATCTCTCATCCATTCATACCTTTCAATTCAAACGAGAAAAATGGAAATACACCCCAATTGGTGAGCCTTATTCTTCTATCTTAGAAAAGATTATTAAAGATGGGGCTATCACCCTTCCTCCCATAAAACCACACACTAATTTTGATCCTACTCGCCCCACACCCGCATGGTATAAAGAGAATGAATTTTGAAACTATCATCAAGTAAAAGGTCATAGTGATGGCAATTGCATCACTTTCAAGAACATTGTCCAAGAAATTCTCAAGAATGGAGAGCTAACCTTGGATAATCCAAATGCACTTGCCAATCAAAACCTACACATCTTCAAGAAATCATTTCCTAATCATGCCCCTTCTTCTGATTACACCGAAGAGACCTCAACACATGATACCTATACCCACGAAGTCCATGCTATTTTAAGCGACACACCCATCACTTCCCAATTACTCCATATTCCTTCCATAGAGGAAATCCTAGCCTGAAGTCCTCTACCTGCACTTGAACCCACCTCACCTATTCCTCCACCCATAGAGGAACACCCTTCATCCCCTCCCTCACTTGTGAAGGAGCCTTCTATTAACATTGAGATCATTTCACCTTTGGCTTCTCGACCTAGAGATATGTCACCCACAATATTTCTCCGACCCATAGAAGAGGCTTGTCTATCTCCTCCACCCACAGAGGAGAACTCATCATCTCTTCCATCTATAGTGGAGCACCCATCATCTCCTCCACCCATAGAGGAGCACCCATCATCTCCTCCACCTATCAAAAATCTAGTAAAAATTCCTTTACCTTTAGGTGACCACTCTCCATCAGTTACCCAAGATCCTATGAACTTACTTTCAGCTCTCTTACCCATAGAAGCTGAAGTGAGAAAATTCCCCATTTCTAAGACACATTTTATGGGAATTTCCATTGGATCCTCATTAACCTCACCTACAAGGGTGCCTTTTTCACACCTAGCTGATCACCTAGATTATGTGGATAGAGCCTTAATTTGGGGGCGTCTTCTACTTCCTATCTCAACATAAATGCAGATGTCACTTTATGAAACTTCCACTATTTACCCAAAAATATTTTGGCCAATCAAACCAAACATAACTGCAACTATCTAAAATTATTCCATGATACCACTCATGGATCAACTCCACCCTTACCCTTAACCCAACACACATCCACATCCAAACCCACACCTACATAATTTTCCTTTCCTAAACCTATAACTACCTTAGGGGTCATCCCAACTGCCAGCCTTACTCATCCACCCATCAAATTAGATTTAGCTACATCCTCCAAAACCAACACCAAGCTTAATCCAACACCCAACCAAAAGAGCCAATCCCATAGAACTCATACTCTAACCTCGCCAATCACACCTTCATCACCTTCACCCTTTTCATCCATCCTAGGACCTCTCCCTTCCAACATGGTCAAGAAACCTCCACCCTTTGGCAAACTAAAAATGCAGCAACCCATTCTGCCCTTGCAAAACTCTACCATACCCAAGCACCTTACATGACTTCCTCCCACACCTGTAACATATTTACCACCCATACCTCCAATACCATCGATAGCTTCTGCATTACCCCTAACATTTTAGTCTCTTTCTCTCACGCCTCCTTCATGGCCCATTCCATCTACCTTCACAACACTCCTATTATCCCCATGGGTAACACACCCCCTTCCACCATTCACGTTTCCCTCTAGATCTTGTGTGCCCATATCACCTTTACCCAAGAAGGTGCAACCTAAGGAAAAAAATCCACTACCCTCTGATAAGGTAGTCAAACTAACCACACACTCTCTTTCCAGTTCATCTACCCTACCCTTACCCAAGTAAACACGAGTGACACCTAAGATCACACCAACATCTAAAACCATAGCTCGACCTAATACCCTTCATGTGAAGACCCAGCCTCTACAATCCAATGCACTTGCACCCAAACCCACTTTCACTTCCCATGGTGATCTACTAGCGGGATCCTATACCAAAATTTTAACCAACCTCCTTAAAACTTCTATCATCCTCTTATTCTTTTTCCTAAGTGTAAGCCTATTTGTATTCTTTCTCTCACTTGGGGAAGATTTCCCATAGAAGGAGAACATACATAGTGTGGGGTGATGTTGGGACCCTAGAATATTCATCAAGTATAGAAGGCGTGTAGGCACGCGGCGCACGTGGACAAAAGCAAGGGTTCAGGACTTAGAAAAATTGGACATTTGGGGTAGAACACATGAAAAGCATGATCTGACTACACATGGATAAGGTGTCAGCCTAGCAATAGGTTGGCCCAGGAAGGAGCATGCCTATAGTAGAATATTCTAGAAGCACATCATGGGATAAAGTGGGAAGCTCAGGCCTAGAGGAACATGCTCACATGGAGGACCACATTCATACACTTGGCATCAGATCTAAGGGTGTTGTAGGATGATTTGGTAGCCTAGTGAGGCTATAAATGCAAGTGCCTACAGAGTAAATAGGGAGACTCAAAGTGTGGGTGGAGCTCTGCTAAAATACTACAAGGACTCTACTAAGTGAGTAATTGGACTCGAGGAAGGATGTATTTGGCAAGGGGATTGTAATTTTTCTTTTTGGTAGCATAGTTACATTAGTCCAGTTGTAATACATGACTATGGTCTACTTCTCTGTGACCCTCTGTAATGGCTCTGTGGATGTAATGAGGTTGCATGTTATATATATGAATATCAATGATTCTGATGCATACATCTCTTTCATAAGTTTTCTTTCATTTTATGCTAAGTATGGATGTTTGTATATTTATTTCTATCATGGTACACATTGTAGATTTTGTTAATTGCTCTATCTGAAATGACTACAAGGATCTAGAGGCCATTCTGAGCTCTATGGTTCTTGTATGTCCTAAATCCATTTGAAATTATTTTAAACACAAGTCATAGATGATGTTTCCCACTAGACTCACATAAAAAAGAAACTCAGCACCCACACATTCCTTAGGTGAGCACCCAGATTTTGCTGGGTGATAGGCTAGTGCACATGGGGTTCCTTTATTTTGTGATAGGGGTAAAAATGAGTACATCTTGGTTCTGTTGATGGGACCTCTTTTTTAATTTGTAGTGGTAAATAACATGCATCATGGTCTGTGTAGTAAGTAATGACAAAGCGATTAACTTTGGAAAGTGTTGAATCTTTGTTTAAGATCAAAAAGGATGAATTTGCTTAGAGATTCATCACTAGACCTGATTTCGATGCATGTAGATGGGTAGAAGAGAACCTCTACCATGATCTATATGAGACATTTTTCTACTACTTGCTAGTGGAACTATATGAATGGCTCACAACCTATGCATCTAGATCAAGTTGGTGTTATGGATAATGTGTGTGGACCCAAGAAGAATACTTAAGGCTGTGGGATGCAGATTTGACATGGACCCATGTTATGGATCATTGGTTGAAAGGAGTATTGGCTAGATACACTTTGGAGTATGCCATTTCCACATATTCTTGTCCAAAGATTGCTGAGTTTGAGTTTTTGTAGGAGCTCAGAGGATCATTTCTATGTGTTATCCCCTTGGCTATGAAAATCTTCATGGCTACCATGAGTTTAGAGGCATTTCTAATGGTTGGTTAAATGATTATGAGGATTGGTTGAGGAAGCTACGGTGGAGGAAGAAGGCAGATGTTGTGGTGGAGAAAGATAGAGAGGAGAGATGACTCAAGTATGGTGAGCATGTGAAAGGGATATTTCTAGACAATGTGAGGTTGCAGGTGTGATGGATGTATGGTGGTAGACGTTGTGGGAAGGATTTGAGGTTCACGTAGAGGACGTGAAACTTGAACAATTCGTGTAACCCCATCTTGGAAAGCACGTAAGAAAGACCTCTTTGGCTTCTGATGAGATTTAATTATGCAGAGAGAGAAGAATTGTTAGCATGCATCTAAGCCCACCTAGTGACTAGAACCTAGTACTTGGTTTTCTAGATTAGGGGGAAAATATTTTTGGTTTAGTTGGTTACATTAGAAGTGATCCGTCTACACCCAAGAGGTATAATTTATCGTTTGGGCCATCTATGGCTGCAAACACCAACTAGTGTTAGAAATTTTTAGGCAAGGTATAGACACACAAGATTTTGGTCTAGCATCTGGGAGTGGTGTGGGGTATACTATTAGAAGTGGGGCACTTTCGCAGACCATAGGTGCGTAGATCAGTGGAACTGTGGAGACCCTTGGCATGACCACTTTAGAACTTGGTGGCTCCAGTAGTTTAGGACCTGGTGGATTTGGTGGTTCAGGAGGAATATGAGCTAGTGGGTCTAGTGGATCTAGTGGTTTAGGACCTGGTGGATCTGGTGGATTAGGAAGCAAAAGAAACACGGGTAGAAACCAAGGATCTGGCTAAGGAGGATTTGGCCCCAACCACCCCCAAAGGTTTTCTTTGAAATGTCTTTACATTTTCCTGATTACAGAGGTATTGAGGATGCTTCAGAACATGTTCACAAGTGTGAACTGCTATGGCATGCAAAGGGTGTCACAACCCTAGAGTGGAAGGCTAGTCAGTTTGCAACCACATTGGAAGGGTGTGCACATAGCTGGTATAGGAAGTATGACCCTCATTAGACAGTAGTGGACTATAATTCTATAAAGAATGCATTCTTGGAAGAATTCCGCATTCCTAAGTTTGAGCAAAAGAGCATCAGTGCATTTAAAGAGATTCAGTAAGGAATAGAAGAGAGTGTACAAGAGTATAATGCACACTTTAAAACTCTCTTGTCTAAATTATCATATGATATTCATCCTTCGTAGCATGCTCAATGGTTTGTTGGAGGATTGATCACCCCTTTTAGAAGGGACTTATCTCATAAAAATTTTACAGACCCGTGCGAGGAATTGGAAGCTATTCTGCGTGCTGAGGCTATTGGTAGTGTTGATACTAGCATTAGCCCATTCCTGGAGGCTCAGATTACTGCTATGGCCAAGTAGTTGGAAAATTTATCTGTGAACTCAGCCCATGAGACTCGTAGTGGTTTTTGGTGCATAGATTGTGAAGTAGAGGGGCACGTTAAGGATAATTTCCCCCCAGAGGATAGTACGTGCCGTGGTAATAGATTGTGAAATTTTTCATGGGGACCATGATGCGAGTAGGCTCCCCTTAATACAACACACAATCTAGAAGAATGTGTCTTGTTATTGCAAGATTTTCACCTCTACAACCCATAATACTAAGAAATGTAGGCTTATTGATCACATCCATGAGGCCATTGATCATGGGGTGTGTCAGACTAGTGTTGCTAGTAGTTCTAAGGGTGATGATCTCCGTTATGAGGAGCATGCAGATGGAGGTACGTGTGCAAGAGTTTTTCGAGGAGGATTTTGTGGTCATGATAACCACAGTAGAGGAAGGAGTGAGTTCCCACGTGGAACCTATTTCAATTGTTGATCTATGGAATATTACAAATGAGAGTGCCCAGACCTATTATAGTGCTTGTGGCGAGGAAATAAGTATAAGTATGAGGAGTGCCTAGAATTGTTTGAGCACATGAATCAGCACCACCAGAAAGACAAGGTCACTGCAATGGTCAACATCAAGAAGGTAGACACACAGTGGATGCCTCAAGTAACACGGGATGTAGGTTTATATCTGGTATTCATAACAACAAGGGTAGAAGCCACGTGCACAAAATAGATACCAAGTCAGAAGAACCTATTTTCAAGGGATGAAGTAGTTCATTGAAACTACCTAGATCTTGCGCATCAGAAGGAGGTGTATCAAGACACGATAGATGTCATTCAAAGTTTACAAGGGGAAATCTAGTGTCTAAAGGAGTAATCCAAGAGGGAGGAACAAGGAAGGAGAGTTGAGGCACCAAAGGATGACCTGGATGAGGTCAAGGAGGTGTGAAAAATGATAAGGTAAGAGAATAGCATTCCCATGCTAGGATCATGGTTGAGAGAGAAGATACCATGTGCCGAAGGAGAGTAAAAGAGGTAGGTATTACACTCAGACCTTCCCCCTCACAGCCTTGACTATGACAAGGAGATCACGTTGAATGCAGTTGTAGATGGATGGCTCCTTAGGAATATCCTCATTGACACTAGTGTGGAGGTTGATGTTCTAACTTTGGATGCATGGCATCAGATGGGAAGACTTGTGTTATAACCATCTTTGAATGTGTTGTATATGGAAAATAAGACTAAGGTGATGCCCATTAGTTTTTTAAAGGATGCAACTATTACTATCGAGGGAGCTAAGTTTACTAGGGACTTAGAATTCTTGCACTTGTCAAGGTAGAAAATTTCCCAGCATTACTTGGGCACCCATGGTGTTACAAGAACAATCCGTAATTTCATTTTAACAAAGGGTACATTAGCTTTGAAAACAAGGAGGAGTGAGTCATTATACCCTTAGCTAATGGGAAGTTGACACCCTATATTGAACCTTTGGGGGAAGAAGTTCTGGACAGGATATATGTGCACTCAATCAGGGACCCAGAGATAATACATCCTACTGATGAAGTTATCCAGTTTGAGGATGCTTAGTTAGTAAGTGATACCACCAGTCTAGCATGTGACAATTAGGTGCGGGGAATTAATGAATTTATAAGATCCTGGTTAAGAAGGTCGGTGACCAAGATAACAAAGGTGCTCATAGTTTGGCACATAGGAGGAAATGAGTTGCCCAAGTATTCAGTAGGAGCCTTACCTAATATATTTTTAGAGGAAAATGGAAGCTCAGTGAAAGAATGAGAAGGAACAGAGAGGGATGCTAAGTTATGTCTATCTTGGTATAGCAACACGGTGGTGGGATACACATCAGGAGAGCCTTTTGGAATGGTGAAAAGTAATAATTTCTCTCTCTATTAGATTCTCTAGGAGTAACGTGCTCACCGCCATCAAGGACTACCATGGGAAAGAGCCCACCTCTTTCCATATCTAGGAGTGTGAACGCGTCTACAGAGAAGGCATGAAATATTTTCAACCATCCCTCTAGGTGCACAAGTTGTATTCTACATTGCAAGGTTACGCGCGTGTATGGTACATTCATTCGGAGACACACCGCCACTCAGTAAATTAGCAAGAGCTCACGGTTGACCTTATTCAAACCTTTGAGTACCAGAGTACTAAGCCATCAGTTGATAAGGCCTTATAGGGAATCAAGTACCTTACCATGGGGGATAGTGCCATGGTGGAAGATAGGCTGTTGGAGCTACTAGGTGGAACAAATTTGGAGGCACACTTTAAAGAATAAGTAGAGGAAACAAAAGAGTTATAGATTGATCGTGTGTGTTTGGAAAAGTAGAAAGGAAATTTGGTGTATGTGATTGATGGAGAGGAATCAGAAATCTTGGATGTTATCCATTCTATAGGGACAATGATGATACTCACACATGTGCCTACCATGAGTCCTTAAAGATAAAGAAGATTAACATCGGTTTAGGAGAAGAACCTAAGGAAGCTATTATTGGAGATTACTAGTCAAAGAAGGAAGTCTCTAAGATCATTGATCTATTACATGAATTTGAGGATTTATTTCCATGCGGGTACCATGAGCTCAAAGGCATTCACCATTCTGTGGGGGAGATGAAGATAAAACTAAGGAATGGTGTGAGTCTAGTTAGGAATAGACCCTACTAGATGAATCCCAATTTACGTGTAAAGGTAAAGGAGGAGATAGACAAAATGATAGCTTATGGGATCATTGAAGCAGTGGAGGAATCAGAATGGATAAGTTTGATGGTGATCAGAATCAAGAAGGATGGATGAATTAGGATCTACGTGGATTATAGGGAGCTGAATGTTGTTTGTGTCATTGATCCTTTTCTAACCCCCTTCACAAAATAAATTTTGGAATGATTTGTTGGGTGAAAAATCTATTCCTTTACGGATGGATTTTTGGGGTACCACCAAGTCCAGATTGCAAAGGAGGACCAGGAGAAGACAAATTTTGCCACTGAGTGGGGGAGTTTTACATACACGGTCATGCCCTTTGGGTTGAAGAATGCACCTGCTATGTTTTTGCACATAGTGGTGCAATAATTCTAGGACTTCATCAATAAATTTCTTTAGGTCTATTTCGATGATTGGACACTGTATGGTCTAGTTAAAGACCATTGTGACAATTTGAGGTTAATGTTTGAGGATATCCCTCAATATTAAGAAGTGTGTGTTTACTACACCCTTTGGAACTTTATTGGGGCATAGCATATATAAGGAGGGCTTGCTGGTAGATCCTGCTAAATTTGTAGTTATTGTGGGGTTAGAGGAGCCTTATAGCTAGAGCGCAGTGCATGGATTCCTTCGGTATATGGGTTATTATAGGAAATTAATCAAGGGGTATGCCAGGATCACCTCACCTTTAGAGGAACTACTTAGACATAAAAGTGAATTCCATTGGGGAGAGGCGTAGCAGAGGGTGTTTGATACATAAAAGGATAGGCTTGTCACCATGCCTATATTACGTTTTCCCTCTTAGGACAAGCCATTTCATGTCTATGTAGATGCCTCAGGGACTTCTGTTGGAGTATTTCTTGGACAACCAAGTGAAGGAATTGTTGATCATCCTCTATTTTTTATAAGAAGGAAGCTAACACTAGCAAAGAAGAACTACACCACAACTGAGCACAAGGCATTATCAATGATCTACATGCTTTTCAATTTTATATAGTATCTTCTAACAACACCCTTTGTGTTTTACACCGACCACATGGCATTAAATTATTTGGTGAACAAGCCTATTTTACAAGGGCGTATATGTCGTTGGGTGTTGTTCTTTGAAGAATTTGAGTTCACCATTATAGTAAAGCTTGGGAAAAGCAATTGTGGACCCGATCATCTATCAAGAATTGATTCAGGGGAGGATGCACAGAGTACTGAGGAGATAATTCCAGATGCGTAATTGTTTAGGTTGCGGCACGCACCCTCAAATTTGGAGGAGATTATGGTATTTTTAAACGAAGGTGTGGTGCCAGAAGGAATGAAGGAATTAGAGAAGAAGTAGTTAGCCATACGTGCCATTCCCTACATGTTAATTAGTGTAAACTTATACAAGTTGGGATGTGATGAAGTGTTGTGCAGGTGTGTATTAGAGCATGAGCACCTCACCATCCTTAAGGAAGCACATGAAGGAAGTGCGGGTGGGAATTATGTAGGTGATGCCACCATGTGTAAGATATTAATGCCAGGTTTGTGGTGGGAAACCCTGTATAAGGATTGTAAAGACTATTGTAAAGTGTGTGACCATTGTCGATGCATTGGTAAATCAGGAAAGAGAGATGAAATGCCCTTACACCCTATACCTAGTGCGGAACCTTTTGAGAAGTGGGAAATAGACCTTGTAGGCACTAGTGCACCAGCAGCACGTAGGACTGGTTCGTGCTATGTCATCACTTATACATATTATTTGACTAGGTGGGTAGAGGCAGCCCTAACTAAAGATTTCACATCAACCACATTGGCAAGGTTCTTGTGGGAGAACATTATCACAAGGTATGGATGTCCATTGAGTTTGACCAGCGATAGGGGTATGCATGTCTTGAATGATACCATGAGGATCCTGTTACCAGAGTTCATGGTGGCTCATCACAAGACTACGCCCTATCACCCATAAGAAAATGGAACCATAGAGGAATTCAACAAAATAATCATTCATACCCTGACCAAAATTTTTGATGTCAAAAGACAAGATTGGGATGATAAAGTATCAACAGTATTGTTGGATTACAAAACAACTTATAAAAGGTTGAACAAAGCCACACCATTTCAGTTGGTTTTTGGCACAAAATTTGTTCTACCGGTTGAATTCATCTTACCTTCTCTATGAATAGCATGCACAGGAGGGTTGGCTGATGAGTAAGTGCTGGAAGAAAGAATTGAGGAGTTAATGAAACTAGATGAGAGATGATCACTCACCAAGTGGAGCCAAACAATAGAGAAAGAAAAGCATAAATCTTGGCATGATCACCACATTAGAAACAAGAAGTTTGAGGATGGGAAGATGGTCTTACTACATGATTCTCAGTTTCTGTGCCATCCTGGGAAGTTGAAATTCCATTGGTTTGGTCCTTACACAATCTCGTACATCCTTGATTTGGGTGCATGCCAGTTACAAGTGCTGGATGAGACAAAATTTTCTGGACACTTCAATGGGAGTCGGCTAAAGCCCTACTATAAATAAGTCTTCTTGGTGTTTGTAAATAAGGTAGTTTTTCCAATTAGTTTAGAATTTTCCTTTATGCATTTTCTTTTCTTGTGTTTTCCTTTCGTGTTGTATTATTTTGTTCCTTGGGAACTGGTAACCTTATTGCTAATTTTTGAGAATCTGTGAGTGCACAGAGGACCACACATCATTCTAAGAGTGGGGTGGAGTAATGGGAAGGAGTTCATGGTTAAAGTGCCAAGGAAGTTTGTGTTAAAAATTCTAGTTGAAAGAAGTTTATGGAGAGAAAAGATGGAAGAAGGATGGTTAGTGCTTAGATAAAGATACTTATAGATCCCACGTATAAAGGAGGAGAAAGTGCATTAAGCAACACAAGGTAGGTGAGAGAAAAAATTAGGACAGAAGAAGTGCATTCAGAACTCGTTACATGTGCGCAAGAGTCTCCTGTCATGTTGGATTGGTTGAACACAAGAAGGTTGAAGGATTGTCTGCACAAGTTGGGCACGTGAGGGAAAGCGCTTAAGTTAGGCTTTGTTTGAAAAATAAGAATTAAATGCAAAAAGTATGGTAGTAGGTAAAGTAGCACTTAATGTTCAAAAATGAAAAAAATATAAATAAGGGGGTCGGAACACTTCATTTTTCACTTTGCGTATAAGAGAACGAAGTGCTTTTTACACCTTTGCAAACTTGGTCTTCAAAAAACTGATCCATGTGAAGAAAAATTTGGAGAAGTTGAGGCATGAGTAGCTAGTTCATATTTGTGAACTAAGAGGAACAGATTTCATAGGTGTGGGAGAAAGTGTGAGAAGATGCCATCTTGTGAAGGGAGTGTCCCAGTTAGGGTTTGAATACCTAGGGCACAGGTTTAAGTAATTTTCTTCACAAGTTCGAGATCTAGGGTTGGAGAGAGAGGAAGAACAAAGTAACATAAGTGATGAAGTGGGTAGAAGACCTAGAAAATGGCACCCAAGAAAGTAGCTAGTACACCCAAGAAGGGAAAAGGAAAGGGAAAGGGAAAGCAGCATGAAATTAAAGCAAACACAAATGAGGAGTGGTATGTAGAAATGTAGTACCCAGATGGAGTGTTGTTGGGGAAGGAGTGGGAGTCCAATATTAGGGATATGTCTGTAAATGATTATAATCATTAGAAAATAACAATTAAAAAGGATTTGGCACTGGAGTTAGTGCACCCAACAAATAAGAGGACACCAAAATGTTTTCCCATATATAATGATGATGTGAAGGTCAAGTTGGAGAAGGCAGGGTTACTACAACTCTTTGAGTTTCCTTACTTCGGGAAACCTGAGTGACTGTATCAGTGGATGATGTCACACATTCATGAGGATTATTTCCACTTTTTGGGGTGCAAGATGTGCATAACTCCTCAGCTCATTTCACATTTCATAGGCCTCATCTGTGAAGGAGATGGGTTTGAAGATGATTTAACAGATAAGGAAGTGATTAAGGAAACTATCTCCACTTTTTCTTGTAAAAAGGGGTTAAGGTATTATGATGTCGTAGACATCAAAGATCTAGTAATGAAGATGGCCATACACCTGGTGTCAAAGCTAAATGTCCAGGAGAGATGGACTCAAGTCAGTAAGCCATGGTTAAATGTTTACAGAAATATTTTAGAGGGCACCATCTATAATTTTTCTGCATTCATCGTGGATGGAATTATCAACTGCGCTAAGGAAGGTGACAGGATACTTTTTGGAAATGTGCTACTAACCATCATGTTTTCAAACATTAGGGTACCGGATGCATCAGATAATTTTTTATGGGAGTACCCTGCTGAAGACCCCTCACCTGCCAAAAAATTTGAGAAGTACGGTTGTGACACTATGATAACTATGCACAAGGCACGCTTGGAAAAGTGGTACATGTGCCTAAGGAACACGTTTTGGGAAGAATGGAGAATTCCCAAACAACTTTCAGTGGCCACTAGGGGAGAGGCATAATTTTCTATGTACTAGCATTATTGCCTGGGTAGATTCAAGTTGATAGATGAATCATGGAGCCCATGGTGCAAGCTCCCCTTTTCCTTCACAACTCAATACTTCCAAGTCGGAGTAAACAGGTTCAAGGTGTCCAAAAATTTTAAGTTGGACCTTGGTAATCTAGACCTGGACCATAGGGAAATCTGTAAAGGGCTGGTGTACCCTAGAAAGTGTGCATGCATGGACTGGTACATATCACATGAGGTATAAATTACAATGCCCATGACTCTACTCATTACAAGAGGATCCACAGTGCACGTTTACATTCGTATAATGCCCAAGTTGGAGAAATACATATACATAGAAAATGAGGTATCTATACCTCAGGATCCAAATGGAAGGAAGAGATCCGTGCCTAAGCAGGAGGAAAAGAAACTAGAAAGGAAAAATCCAAGTGTGGTGGACACACAGGCAATAGGTTCCCCTAGGGTAGGCGTCAGACCCAATACATACACATGCAAGAAAAAGTTTGTAATAAGATAAAAGACTCCAAATCCAAAAGAGTCATCAGATAAGGAGTCATCAGAAGAAGAAATAGAGTCACCTACACTAGAATCTCTGGTTAGGAAAAAGTAGAGGGTTGAAGAGGAGACCACCTCAGAAGAAGCTGAAAGTATGGACAAGTACATAAGAGAGAAGGATGGTAGTGAAGAAGAAATAAGTGGGGAAGAGGACCTCCTATTTTCAATATACATGATTTAGAGGAGGAAGGCAGAGAAGAAGAACAAGGGTTCCTTTTTGTGTGGTGCAAGGATAGCCAGGTAGGAGAAAGTGCCCAGGACATGGGAAAAGATGAAGAGGCTAGCCAAGGTGGAAGAAAAAGAGTAGACAAGAAACATTGATAACCTAATGGAGGACGAAGTGGAATGTGGTGCTGAGCTAGTATTAAGCAAAGAGAAGGAGAGCGCAGAAGAGGAATGTGGAAGCACTAGAGGCTAGGTTTTAACTGTAAGTATACCCAAAGGTACACACATGGGAGGAAGGCATGTAGAAGGAGGGACGCCAGAGATGGGTTATATTGATGACCCCAAAAAGGTGTTTTTTGCATGGTTCTAGAGCACACTGCCAGCGGAGGAGCTTATATGCATGTCATATTTTGACAAGGAGCCTGCCTACCCACAGATAATGAAGATGATCTCTTGGGTAATTGAGTCCCACCTTGATGAGCTAGAGTTTGAGGTAGGCCACAGGGTAATAGTAACATTGTCAGGACCAGGAGAAGATAACCCAATGGTGGATACCCAATAGCTCTTAGATGAACAACTGAGCAATGTGCTTAACAAAGTCTCCATTAAG
Source organism: Taxus chinensis (assembly GCA_019776745.2). Classification (NCBI taxonomy): domain Eukaryota; kingdom Viridiplantae; phylum Streptophyta; class Pinopsida; order Cupressales; family Taxaceae; genus Taxus; species Taxus chinensis. The sequence continues at coordinate 289,593,487 of CM034154.1, read as the reverse complement.
ATAAAGGCTAGACTCTTCAGGTGAAATGATAGGATCAGGGATATGGAAGGGGAGATGAAGGAGAAAGAGGAAGAGCTAGATACATTAACCAAGGAGCTGAGCTAGGTAAAGTTAATCAGTACCCAGTGGCAGTGAGAATTGAAGGATGAAAAGGCCAAGGTGAGTGATGTGTACAAGAAAGTAGAATCCATCAATGGGGCCATACTATTAAATCATTTGGACCTGGCATCACCTATGTAGAAGTATGGATCTACTTTGGGATTCTTGGAGGATTTAACAAGGGTCCTCACCATGAAAAGACAACCGCTAGCCTTGGAGTCTGCAGAGGAAGTGGCCACATGCCTAGAGAAGGAAGACAAGTTGAAGATCGTAGCACTTTTCGTAGAGAAAAAAAAAGTGCTTGATGATATAAGGGCCACTTCCTAGACTGCTAAAGCCATGTATGAAAATTACGCAAATAGAGACAAAGTGGCAGGCACCCTATCACCACTCATGAAGCATAACTCAAGGAGTTCCAAGAGAAAAACAAGGGGAATAAGGCAGAAAGAGACAAAATCCTTGCCGAGGTTGAAAATAAATCATAGGCCATTGAAACCTTAATGGTTTCAATAAAAAACCAGTTGAAGGAGCTATATCTCTGTATCACACGAAGAATGGACTCATTGGAGGATATGTGCAAAGGATTGGAGAAGATCACAGATACTATAAGTGCGCAAGGGGATGGACAAAATTTTGGGGACGTAAGTGGCCTAGTTGGTGACCTCTTTCAAAGAGTGCAGGATGAAGTTGATGCTTGGAATAAATTGGAAGCTGAATTACAAAAGGATTTTCCCTGTCTATTGCAGTAATTCTTTCACTCTCCCATTCTTTCTTCTTTCCCCGTTCTTTCATCCTCTTATTCTTTTTCCTAGGCGTAAGCCTATTTGTATTCTTTCTCTCACTTGGGGAAGTGTTCCCATGGATGGAGAATAGGTGTAGTGTGGGGTGATGTTAGGCCCCTAGAATATTTACTAAGTATAAAAGGTGTGTAGGCATGTGGCATGCACGGACAGAGCCAAGGGTTTGGGACTTAGAAAAATTGGACTTTTAGGGCACAACACGTGAAAAGTATGACCTGACTGGGCATGGATAATGTGCCTACCTGGTGATAGGTTGGCCCAAGAAGGAGCATGCCTACAGTAGAATATTCTAGAAGCACATCATGGGATAAAGTGGGAAGCTCATGCTTGGATGAGCATTCTCGCATGGAGGACCACATTCAGACACTTAGCATCATATCTGAGGGTGTTGGAGGATGAGTTGGTAGCCCAGTGAGACTATAAATGCAAGTTCTTATAGAGTAAATAGGGAGACTCAAAGTGTGGATTGACCTCTAAATAAATACTACAAGAACTCTGTTAAGTAAGTAATTGGACTTGGGGAAGGATGTATTTGGCAAGGGGATTGTAATTTTTATTTTTGGTAGCATAGTTACATTAGTTCAGTTGCAATGCATGAATGTGGTCTACTTCTCTCTGACCCTCTGTAATGTCTCCATGGATGTAATGAGGTTTCTTATTATATATATGAATATCAATGATTTTGATGCATACATCTCTTTCATTATTTCTCTTTCATTTTATGCTAACTATGGATGTTTGTATATTTCTTTTTATCATGGTACACATTATAGATTTTTTAAGTAATCTCTCTAAAATGACAACAAGGATCTAGAGGATGTTCTAAGATCTATGGTTCTTGTATGTCCTAAATCCATTTGAAATTATTTTAAACAAAAATCATTGATGATGTTTCCCACTAAACTCACATAAAAGAGATACTCGACGCCCATGCGTGCCTCGGGTGAGCACCCAAATTTCACTGGGTGATAGGCCGACACACATGGGGTTCCTTTATTTTGTGATAGGGGTAAAAATGACTATAGTCCTTATCCATTTGTGTCCTCCTAAAGAAAACCTTGATGATGATGACCTTTTTGATGAGGACCCCATTTCACCAACACCCATTCCCATAGTTCTTCCCTCACTGCCTACTCAATGACACAAACCCTCACCCCCACAACTCCTAGAGCCATCCCCAAGATTTGAAATTAACATGGTTCACGTCAAAGAGCTCACCAAACCTCCACCCAAATGTCGGTGTGCCCAGCTCATCTCACAAGGTTCCTTCCCACCATTTGGATTTTTCCCGTCTTGTCTCTATATTTTTCATGGCTCACCTACTTCATGTACCTCCCCACATCAAATCAACATGATCCTCATTACTACTTGTGCTCAGAAGGACAAAGGAAAGGAAAAGGTAACTGCCCCACCAAATAATCCTATACCCAACATACCATCTGCGCCCACACCTAAAATCACTATTCGTGACCCCACATATCCTATTTCTAATGGGGTAACACACCGCGTGATTCTCAAAAAAATACACCAATAACCCCTCAAAATGTCCCTATATGACCTCATCCAAACCTTAGAATCCCATCATCAATCTCTCATGGAGGTCCTTTAATCTATTGAGGTTTACCCAATGACCCTACACCCATAGCCTCCATTATCACACCCCATCATGTAGCCTCTCTTACCAAATTACCACCTTTATCTATACCTCCACCTACTCACCAAGTAGCCTCCCTTAGCTTCTCAGAGGAAGAGATTGCACCGCACTAAACTGAGGACCCAAACCCAGCTCTCTTAATATTTTTCCATGTTGATGATATATGTGTACGACGTGTTATGATCGATGGGGGTGCTAGCATTAATATCATTTCCTCCGATGCATTCACTCAAATGCGCATACCTGACAATTACATGCATAAACATCCCATCATGTTGCATTCATTCAATGATGCTATCACCTCTACACTTAGCACCCTTATCCACCATGTTTGTATGGGCTCCCACATAGTTCTAGAGTTGTTTTACGTCTTGGAGGGGGAATTTCAATATAACTTGTTTCTTGGTAGACCTTGGATTCTTGTTATGGGTTGTGTTCCTTCCACTTTGCATCATTGTGTAAAGTTTGAGCATGAAGGACCTATACCATTCCAGTTGACCCATCACTTTTCAAAACTTTTAACATGCTTTACCAACCCAATGATGTGCTCATACCTATTAAAACATCTACCTCCACAACCATTGCCTCTTCACCTACACCTCCACTCACTAGTTCCACCACTACCTCAACTACACCTACATCCTCCATTCTAACCACCACCGCAACCTCCACAGATGAATTGTCAGCCTCCCAATCTGTTAGCTCCACCTTTGATCTGACCTCTGACACATCATCTATCCCAGCTACCTACATATTGACCACTGATCCCTTAGAAGGCATTTTTCAATGCCTCACTTTGGGGGAGTATCGTTTATATAGTGTTAACACATTTTGTACTCCACAAGAGTATGGAAGTCTTCACCAGCACCCTCTCTATGATCACCACATAGGAGAGTTCCTCCTTTATGATCCTCCTCACCTTCATACTAATCTCACCTATGGGGGACATGATACTACCACTTACAAACCTAAGCCACCATCACAAACCCACCCATTTTTTGCTAACCTCTAATCACTCACCAATCATCGTTTTGCCCACACCTTCCTACACCAATGTGCATGGAAGGGGTTTGGTTTTTGATTTTATGAGCAAGGATGCCATACCATTATTCCATGTACTACCTATAAACATAATGACCTTAGTGGTATCAGCTTTGCTGAACCACTTACCAAGAAGGCTTGCATTGAACTCATTGAGGACATCAACCCTTGTCCACCTTCTTCACCGCCTTTGTCAACATATTCAATGAATCCTTCTTCACCCTCTCCACCTTCTTCACTACCTTCTTCACCATCTCCTTGGGGCCTCTGAGTTATCAATGCGAGGGTGAGGATCCTTCCTCTCTTCCTTTCCTATATCCTGAAATCATCGATGATGATACACCTTTGATTAACGTCATTTGATATCAAGATGATGAATCAATACTCACCTACCTTAGTGTAAAAGAATCATATATTCATTGGTCCTTACCATCTAAGACACAAACCATGTTGAATGAATCAACTATCGAGATCAACATTCATACTGAGGATGACCCAGACATTCTAAAGATCAGACAATCTTTAGATGTTGCTGAATAGGAAGCCATCACTTCTTTTCTCAAAAACCATAACCATGTTTTTACTTGGTCTTATGCAGATATGCCTGGTATTGACCCCACTATAGTGGTCCACAATATTGTAACCATTCCTGATGCCAAACCCATCAAAAAAAAGCTGAGGAAAATGCACCCTGGCATTGCTCTTCTAGTCAAAGAAGAACTTCAGTGCCTCCTTTTAGTTTCCTTCATCTTCCCATTGGTTATCCCTACTAGATTTCCAACATTGTCCCTGTCACTAAGGTGACAGGGGGACTTCGTATTTGCATAGATTTCCATGACCTCAACCTATCCTACCCAAAAGATGACTTCCCTCTACCTGGTATTGACCAACTAGTTGACCTTACTGTTGGTCACGAGATGCTATCACTCATGGATGGTTTTTCAGGTTATAACCAAATTTTTCTTTTCCTAGAGGATCAACACAAAACCACATTCATTACCCATTGGGGGAGCTTCTGCTATCGAGTCATGTCTTTTGGCCTTAAAAATGCTGGTGTCATGTATCAACGGGCTATGACTTATATCTTCCATGACATCATGCATCGTATATTGGAAGATTACATGGATGAACTACTTACCAAATCCAAGCACTACTCCAAGCACCTTGACATCCTAAAAACCATCTTTCACCACCTCATTAAATATTGCATTCACTTTTAGCCCAAAATGTGTGTCTTCATGGTTCTCTCGGGAAAACTCCTGGGGTTTATCATCTCCTTACATGGTATAGAGGTTGACCATGCTAAATTCAAGGACATTCTTGAAATGCCTCTGCCCACTAATATTAGGAAACTTTGTAGCTTGTAAGAAAATTTGTGGTCTATTTGCCACTTCATTTCACAATTTCTGATTGGTGTCAACCATTTCATCATCTTCTCAAGAAGGATGTCTCCTTTAAATGGGATGATGACTACCACAAAGCTGTTGAGGCTTTATAACAAAACCTTCTCCAACCACCCGTACTCATTTCACCTAAATACAATCAACCCTTCTACCTATACATCTCACCTACTGATCACTCCTTTGGGGCCATGCTCGCCCACTACGATGAACAAAACAAGGAGCAGGTGGTTTACTAAATAAGCCTTACTCTTCTAGACTACGAAACCCGGTACACTCATGCGAATTTTTTTTGCTTAGCCTTAGTTTTTGTTGCCACCAAACTCTGCCATTACTTACTCAACCAAAAAACCTATGTTGTGACCAACACTGACCCCTTACACTTCATGTATGCCAAACCTTACCAAAATCAATGTGCCACACGCTACCTCATGATTTTGGCAAACCTTGAACTTGAATTCACCCATCAAAATTCCATCAAGGGCCAACCCATCACTGACCAATTGGCCGATGCAACTATTTCTTGGGAGAAACCTTCTAACATTGACTTCCTTGATGAGTCAGTTGCTACCCTTTCCCTGGATGAACCCGCTTAACAAATGACACTCTTCTTTGATGGTTCCAAGTATCAGCGTAGGGGTGGGGCTGGTTTTATACTCATTCCACTTGATGGTGAACCCATGCATTTGTCTTTCAAACTCAATTTTGATTGTACAAACAATATTATTGAATACGAAGCACTTGTATTGGGTCTCCAAGTTACCTATGCCTTAGATGTTAAATCACTCAACATATTTGGTGATTCTCAATTGGTCATAAACCAGGTCAATGATATATACCAATGACGTAATGAGATACTTAAAAATTATAAACATCATGTAGACATACTATTTACCACCTTCAACCATTATGGACTTCAAACCATCCCACATTCAACCAAAAAATTTGCAAATACCATGGCCTATTTGGCTTTTCAAATACCCACTTGACCCCTCGACTCTAAAATCTTTGTCATTGTACAAAGACTCCAATCACCCTCTTATTTACCTTGTGAAATTTAATCTATCAGAACCACTGCCCCTAACCCAAGTGACCTTTGGTATAAACAATAATCAGACTACCTTTCCCTCTCCATCTTGCCTCCCGAGCTCACTCGTAATGGACAATGTGCCTTTCTTAAAAAGGTCTCTTCTTATGTCATTATGGGTGGCCTCCTCTATAAGCATGGCTTTGATGGTATTCTCTTACGGTGCCTTACGAGTTCAAAAATTCCTTATACCATTAATGAAGTTCATGATGGAATATGTAGAGGCCACTTCAGTGGCCATGCTGTTACTAAGTGTATTCTTCACCTAGGCTATTACTAGCCGACACTTTACCATGATTTTTGTGACTACATTAAGTGTTATGTGAAGTACTGAAAATATACCAACCTTCATCATACACCTACTCATGCCTTACATGTCACCCGTGACCTTTGGCCCTTCTCTCAATGGGGTTTAGATCTTGTCAGAGAGATCAATCCCCATTCTTCACAACAACATCAATGGATAATCACTACTACCGAATAATACAAAAAATGGGTTGAGGCCATACCACTCATCTCCATGAAAGATGATAAAATATGTGAGTTCATCAACTATCACATTATTTGTCATTTTGGTGTTCCACATCGTCTCATCACTGATAACGGAATTTTTTTTAAAAATAAAACCTTGCAAAAACTCTGCAACGCCTTCATCATCTAGTTAAGTTTCTCGTCACCTTATTACCCATAAACCAATGACCAATCTGAATCCACCAATAAAACCTTAAACAAAATTGTCACAAAAGTGGTTAACGATACTAGGAAGGATTGGCATACGCACATTCCTTTCTCTTTGTGGGCGTACCACACTAGTATCCACACTTCCACCACTACCACACCTTTATCTCTGGTCTATAGTACAAAGGTTGTTCTACCTCCCAAAGTCCAGATTCCCTCACTATGCATTTCTCTCCATGACATGCTTAATGATGATGACTTTCGTCAAGACCATTTAACATAACTTGATTTATTAGACGAACTCCATCTTAATTCTCTTTACAATCTCCATGTTTACCAAAAACGTATCAAATGTGCCTATGAAAAACATGTCCATGAATGAACCTTCCAAGTTGGTGACCTTTTCCTGAAAGAAAATCAACATGTAACTAAAGCAGAAAAATTAAACGGGGAAAATTTTCTCCTAATTGGCTTGAACCATACATCGTGACTCATACTTATGGATCGGGTGCTTATCTTTTATTTTCACTCAATGGTAAACCAAAACTTGAACCCCTTAATACCTTGCATCTTCAACCATTATATTGTTGAATTTTATTCCTACCTCACCTTCTACCTCTTTCCATGTTCGTACCTTGAGTGCTATCCACTTCCTATGCCATCACCAATGATTAAACAAAAATCACGTGCGTACCTATCACTTTTTTATCCTCTCTTAAATATGTGTACCACGACACTGCACATAACATGATTCTCATGGATACTTTTCATCTTCTTTTAGATGAGATATCATGGTCGTTTCACCTTGCTTTCTGAACAACAATCTGATTCTTCACCTTAGTCTTGTCCATGAATTAAAATCCCTCACATGGGATCCAAATCCTTGAGTTAAAATTCCAATAAAAAGATGACTCCCTCAAAAAGGACATATTTCTATCTAAATCTCTACTATAAATAGACTGCTCCCTCGAAGGACAACTATATAATGGGTTAACTCACTTCACCCATACCTAAAGGACCTAGTCTCAATCCATGCTTAGACCAAAAACTGACTCAACCATGCCCACAACCTAACTCCACCATGCCTAAAACCTGACTCAATCCATGCCTAGACCATAACCTAACTCAATCCATGCCTGTGACCTTACTCTATCATGCCTACACTAGTTAATTTCCATAACATATACACATCAGCATAACAAGATAACCATAACCATGTATACACATAATGACCATAATCATCATCATCTCTATAAATAAACATATACAAACATGTGTCTCCATATACATAATCTCAAATATCTTCAGCACGTAGGGGGGTACATATAATCAAATCTATCAAAAATCTCATATACAACCTCACCATCTTCGGCATGTAGGCTGGTATATGATAAAAAATATGCATAAAACTCATACATCCTCACTCTCCTTAGCACGTAGGATAGTATATATAAAAAAAATGAGTCAAATACATCAAAATAAAGGGATGTGCATTAGGCATTATCCTTCCAGACTTCCTCTATAACAGTCTCTCTTGTCTCCTCCTCAACTCTTGACCAGTGGCCTAATAACCTCTCACCTCCCGCCATAGGTCACAATCAAGCCCCTATTGGTACATCACCTAGAGATGGCCTCTGTGAACTAGTGGTCTCACCTTGATCCTATCTCGGGGCTTGATGGCCCCGTGTGCTCTCCACTTTGTGAGTATGGGATCTAGTCCTCTCACTCGAGGCCTGTTATGCCCTGTATTCTCCATAAGATAGAAAAGATATCTTGGCTTCCATCAACTGATCTTGATAATATCTTGCCTCAACTAGGGCATCCTGTAACCAAGATAGGGGCACTATCTTTGGTGGCCCCAATGGCCTTGACCCCTATACCTGTCTTGTGGGACCCTGTCTCACCACTTCCTATGAACTGGGATCCTATGCCAATGCCTATGGAGGTGTCATCGGCCTCACAACCTGTGTTTATACCTACACCTATAATTCCCAAATCTACACCTATGTAGTGGCCAATTGGCCATACAAACATTTAACCTGTTCCTGTAGGGCGGCTACCTTCTCCTCATCTCCATCTTTGTCTCCACCCTAGGCCATCTGGTCCTATAGACTGGCCACATGCATATGCAATGCGGCCACCTCTGTCTCTGAAGATGCTAACTATCCCTTTACCATCCCTAACTGGGTAATCAAGGTCACCACCTACCCATGTAGGGCATCTCTCTGCACAGTGATGGTGGCTAAATCTGATTGCCTTGACTTTGGAGTTACTTCTCATAGATGGGCTTCCCACCACTGTCTATACCTGTCTATCACTCCAGCATCATCAATCCACTGGTTTGTCACCTATTCCTCCTACCCCATCGGTACTTTTGGATGTGGTAGAGGAAATGGCCTCTCTTTGTCATCCCTCTTGTACTGTGGGAAGGGTGGGGGTATATCCTATGGCAGCCCAAACTATCATCTGACCCAGTCAATTGGTATCATCTCATGCTCCCCTACATGACGCACCTTTATCCACCTATAAATCTTCAATCCCTCCAGCTCCTCTATCATCCCTTTATATGAGGGATACCCCACATAGGGTCTCCAGATAATGTCTACACTAGACAATCCCTCCAATAACCACTAATAATACGCTACATCATGAATAGCTAGGTCTGCTCGATGCTCTCCAATAGTAGGCACCCAGCGCCTGTAACCCACTCACACTAAACCCGGCTCAAATGCATCAGCCTGGGGAATGCCAATCAGATGAACACACAAAATGTACTCATAGGCCCAACAATGAAGAACAAAGGTGCAACATAGGTTGAACCTATGAAGCCGTCCATATGCCCATAGCTCTCTATATAACTGTGCCAGGAATGTTGGTGCCCATGCAAAGCAGGTCTGGTCCATCACTATGTCATGTAACACTCCCATCAGTGATCGTGGGAACCTCCCACCCTCCACATCTAGGAGTGTGAAACAGTATACTACCTCCATTAGTAATACTACAAGCCTCATCTCCTCTGAATAGGCTTGGTACATATTTCCATAACTCAATCTGGACTTTGGAATGTCATCTCCACCAGTACCTCACCAAACACTATCAGCATTGACTCCTTAGATGCCTTCAAGGAAATTGAATACACCTGCATCTTCAATATTGGTAACCACATGATCCTATACATGTCCTCCAGGGTTACTGTCATCTCCCCTGTCAGCAGGTGGAACATGTTAGTCATTGAATCCCATCTATCAATGAGAGTAACCATCTAACTCAGTTGTCAGACTACATGACGATAGCATTGGACCCTAATAAGGCCCACATCTGTCACATGTCTCCACTCCTTGACTTTCACTGCCCTACAAACCATCAAGAGTAGGGGTGGTAATTTGTCTCTCATCCACAACTTGGCTCTCTCCTACATCCAAAAACATAATTGCATTATTAAAACCTGACCATATCTATCCTCACCCATACCCACAACCTATTTACCCATCTACTCCTACCCATTCAACCTCACCTATCTACATATACCCCCAACCCTTATGAACTCAAATTTACCTATTTTCCCTTCCAACCTACCAGCCACCCTACCCTAACCTCCCTACCTACCCAGCCTGACCCGAATAATTGTTCTACTCACCCACCACCTACCCAACCCCATGTCACCCTACCTCTTTACATACACTCCCCAAAATTACCTATTTACCCACAAATCTCAACCATTGGCCCTAACTGCCTAACCCTTGCCTATGTTGTCTACCCTCTTACCAGTGTCAGTCCTCCTAGACTGACCATCTTTTCCCATAACTGACATCAGTCACCTCATCTGTGACTGATTCTAGTTATACCCCACTGATGTTGGCCCACCATTGACCACTGTCGCTCATTGTCATGGTGAAAACCCGTAATAGCAAGTGCCTTGGATCTACCCATTTTATCTCCATCTCTTCCCTCTCCACCCCCATTCTTACCTATAACCCTTCCCACCCAGCATAGCACCTATTCCTACCCTCACCTGTCCCTCTTTTTTCCAATTTCCCTCCCCCCTAACATTCAAATTTCATTTCCCCCAAACCCATATTCCCACTACCCAAATTTCTATCCATTTATCTAAACACAACAAACACGGAGGGATATTGAATCTTACCTCATCGCACTACCACCGCCATGGTGGTACATTAGGACACTGCATCGATGGTCCACTCAATCCCTCTCCTACCTCTTCCATCACTAAATGACCTCTCGCTGTCCAAAAAATCCAATCGATCCAATCTAGCTTGTGGATCCACCTATTGTCCAACTATCACTAGCCACATGGCTCACTAACTTAGTCCTCCATCTTCCTTTGTCACTTTCCACCTTTTCCTCTTTCTCTTATCATTTTCTCCTATTTGGAAAATGAAAAATGATTCCGTAAAATGTGGAATTTTTATTTTTATAACCTACAAAACTTGACTGGTGACGATTTGACCTTAACCGACATCAATCATGTGCCCTAGCTTACCGAGGCTAGTCCATAAAAATCGACATTGGTTCCTTGAAACAGTCATCAGTTTACCTACTTAGTCTTTTTCCTCCCACTTACCCCCACTTTTTGACCTAAATCCTACCTACCTCACCCAAATCCTCACTGGGAAACTTCCCATTGTCTTTGTGACCTTCTCATTGACCCCCTCACCACGTCCCCAGTCGGGAACTTTTTATTTTTCCCATCCCTTGGCCCTATCCATGTTGTGATGTAGATTTTGGGACCTGGAATGTTGCTAGTGACCTTTGACCTCCTGTGTTTTCTATACCTTACAGCATTGTTACCTGTGTTAATGGACATACTAACCTTACCTTGCCTCTTTCCATGACCATTTATCCTAACCCAAACCTTGGGTGTACCAGAACATACCTACACATTCTTGCACCTGACCTGCATCGTGTTTCCTGACCATATCCTCTACCTTGGATATTGGGATAACTTAAACCTTGTTTGGATAAACCTATCGACCTTAAACGATGTAGATTTTTCCTACTGTTCAACCTGGTACCATGTTGTAGTTTATATATTTCCGTGCATTTGACTATTACTACCTTTGACCCTGACCCATTACCTAGATTACTTGAGTAGACCTTTTCCTTTTTCCCCCATTACCCACCTTATTCTTCATCACATTCAACTTTTATCAAACCACTCACTAGTTTTACCTTCTACCTCATTAGTTCCTAGTTTGAGGGGGATCACCCTCACCCACACATGGGGCAACCACATCTTGTTTTTGTCATTGTCACTTACTAATACAAGCTACGCAACAAAATGGGGAAAAATGTAGAATCCAAAATTGGGTCACACTCCCATTGGTCCCTCGTCAAACAAACACCTTGAACACATTCACTGAACCATGGCCCCTTTCATCCCACTCTAATATTAATTTAATTAATTTAATTCATTATCTCACAATATTTATTATTTTAATATCCTAATTGAGATAATGCCCACATATCCACCTCATGTAGCCACCTCACCCTAAGACCTATTCTTAGTATGTTTCCATAACTAACTAAGACCTACCAAAAAATTAAAAATCAAAGCCTACATTCCCTCTAACCACATTCCCATATGTTATAAGGAAGCTTCCATTCTAATCCATGGAGAAAAACAAATGAGATCCCATAAAATCAAGGGGATCTACCTAGTTTAGTAAACCTAAGAAATCCCACCCTAACTAACGTTGGTCCTACTAAACCACCTCCGGTCAATCGAGAACCACCGTTGGTTACCATTTAACCCCCAAAACAACCTTATTTCAAGGTTGGAACATTTTTAAGAGGTTGACACATCTTTTTTGAACAAGAGACGAAACCAGAACTGTACACACATCAAAGCACCCATAGCCAGCATCAGAAGCAACCATAGAGCCATCTGCCTTCACCAGAGCATCCAAGGAAGTGTCAGAACCACATCAAGTTCCTTCCATTTGATCACCTACCATTTCCAACTACACATAAAGCTCGTACAAATAGTAATTGCTTTGTTAACCAACACTTTTCCATTTATTATTTAGTAGATTCATTTACTTCTGTTATTAGTCTCTGCTCCCATTTCCATTCCCCCACCATCTACCTCCATGAAAACTAGACCATTCCTTCACCCACACCATTCAACTTCCCATATCTGGATCTTAATCATCCTTGTGCATATCTAAGACCCCCACGAACCTTGACATTTCCCTTCCATTTTCACCTAGCCACATATCTATCACCTGACCAAGTTTTTTATTGAGCTTCTTATATGCCAACCATACCAATGCTGACTACCCACAGCCACCACTGGTTAACCTAAGCCAACACTGGTCATACCAAACTGAATCCAGTCTCTATGTTTTTGACAAGAAACCAATAACAGAGTTTCTACTTTCTACCCAATACCCAAAACAGCCTAGAACCTGACTCTAACCAATACCTATACTCTAACAGAGACCTTGACCTTCAGATTCAGTTATATCTTTGCATGTTGTGAACAAATTTTCTTGTTGTAGATGAATGATATACTTAAATCATTTTAACTATAGTAGGATTTCCTTTATTGTCGTCATTAAGTTGTTTCAAATAGTGGATTGACAACTGTCTAGGAAGTATCACACTTCCCGAATATAGCATATGCTAGGAAATCCACTACATATATTGTTTAACTTTCATTTGGTGGTCATGTTTTCCATTTCAGGTAGTTACTCCAAGAAAAAAGGAAGCTCTCACAATTAGCCGTGGATCAAGAAATCATACACGTGCAACAACCTACAACCAACATTCTAACAGGTATTCCTCCTAGCCCTTTACCCTTATCTGTTTCATCAACATTCAAAGAAATGCTCTAGAATAATGTGAAACAACTACTACAGTCATTATGTTTGTTGGTAGTACATGGAATAATAGTATGGCATACTTTCTTGTAAAATCCAAAACCAAAACCCTTCCACACAAATTGATGTAGGAAGGTGTGGGTGAAATGGTGATTGGTGAGTGACTTGAAGTCAGCAGAAAATGGGTGGGTTCATGATGGTGGTTCAGGTGTGTAAGTGGATGTATCAAGTTCCCCATAGGTGATACTGGTAAAAAGGTGGGGTGGACCATAAAGGAGACACTCTCCTATATGGTGATCATACCAAGGGTGCTAGTGAATACTTCCTTACTATTGTGGAGTAAGGAATGTGTTGACACTATATAGGTGATACTCCCCCAAAGTGAGGCATCAAAAAATGACCTCAAAGGGATTATGGTTGGTATGCAGGTAGCTGGAATAGATGATGTGTCAGAGGATGGATCGGACATGGGGTTAACAGATAGGGAGGCTAGTAGTTTGGCTGTGGAGGTTGTGGTAGCGGTAGGAATGGAGGAGGTATGTACAATTGAGGTAGTGGCTACACTGGTGAGTGGAGGTGTAGGTGAAGAAGTAGTGATTGTGGAGGTAGATGCTTTAATAGTTATAAGAACATCATTAGGTCTGTAAAGCATGTTGCAATTTTTGAAAGGTGATGGGTCAGCTGGAATATTGTAGGTGTGTCCCTCATGCTCAAACTTTAAACAACGATGCAAAGTGGAAGGAACATAACCCATAACACGAATCCAGGGTCTACCAAGCAACAAGTTGTATTGAAATTCCCCTTCTAATACATAAAATAGCTCTAGAATAGTACGGGGGCCCATACAAACATGCGGGATGATGGTGCCAAGTTTAGAGGTGATAGCGTCATTTAATGAACACAACATGACAGTATGTTTATGCATGTAATTGTCAGGTATGTGCATTTGATCAAATGCGTGGGAGTAAATGATATTAATGATAGCACCTCCATCTATCATAATAAGTCATACATGTATATCATCGATGTGGACAGAGATGAAGAAATCTAGATTTGGGTCATCGGTTTGGTGCGGTGTGATCTCTTCCTCTAAGAAGCTAAGGGAGGCTACTTGGTGAGTAGGTAGAGCTGTAGGAGAAGATGGTAATTTTATAAGGGAGGCTACATGATGAGGTGTAATAATGGAGGCCACAGGTGTAGGGTCATTGGGTAAGATCTCAATAGACTGAAGAACCTCCATGAGATCTTGATGATGGGATTTTGAGGTTTGGATGAGGTCATATAGGGACATTTTTGAGGGGGGATTGATGTAGTTGTTTGAGCATTGCATGATGCGTAACCCCGTTATACATAGGATATGTGGGGCTGCAGATAGTGATTTTAGGTGTGGGTACAAATGGTATGTTGGGTATAGGATTGGTCGGTGGGTCAGTTTCCTTTTCCTTGCCTGTATCCTTCTGAGCATGGGTAGAAACATGGATCATGTTGATTTGAGGTGGGGAGGTAGGCAAGGTAGGTGAACCATGAAAGGTATAAAGACAAGAAGGATAGAAGCCCAAAGGTGGGAAGGAGCCTTGTGAGGTGATTTGGGCACACAAATTTAGGTGGAGGTTTGGTGAGTTCTTTGATATGAACCATGTTAATTTTAAATCTTGGGGGTGGCTCTAGGAGTTGTGGGGGTGGAGGTCTTGGTTGTTGAGTAGGTAATGAGGAACTATGAGAATGTGTGCTGGTGAAATGATATCCTCATTGAGAAGGTCATCATCATCAAAGTTTTCTTCAGGAGGACATAATTAGATAAGAACTGTCTTTAAATCCTTGTAATTCTCCACATCTTGTCCTAGAACATGATGTTAGGCACAAATTTTGGTGTCATCAAACCCCTTTGGTTTGGGTTTGAGAGGGTCATAAGGTCTGAGAGGTGGTAATGTGATGACAGAAGTTTAAAGGAGGTTGGTTAAGATTTTGGCATAGGATCTCGCTAGTAGATCACAATTGGAAGTGAAAGTGGTTTTAGGTGTAGGTGTGGTTAACTATAGAGGAAGGGTCTTTGCATGAGGGGGAGTAGTTTGAACCATGGTTTTAGGTGCTGGTGTGGTCTTAGGTGTTGGTTTTGTTTGTTTGGGTACGGGTATGGTAGATGAAATGGCAAGAGAGTGTGTGGTTGGTTTGACTACCTTATTGGAGGGTAGAGAATTTTTGTCTTTAGGTTACACCTTCTTGGGTAAAGGTGATATGGGCACATGAGATCTAGAGGGAAAAGCAAATGGTGGAAGAGGCTGAGTTACCCACGGGGATAACTGAGGTGTTGTGAAGGAAGATGATGCGGTTCATACAGGAGGTGTGAGGGAAAGAGACTGAAGTGTCATGGGTTGTGAATAATTTATCAATGGTATTGGAGGTATGGATGGTAAATATGTTCCAGGTGTGGGTGGAAGCCTTATTGGGCACTTGGGTATGTTATAGGTTTGCGAGGGAGGAATGGGCTACTGTTTTTTTAGTGTACCAGTAGGTAGAGATTTATTACCCATGCCGGAAGAGTGAGGTCCTAAGATGAATGGAAGGGGTGGAGGTGATGAAGGTGTGATCAACAAGGCTAGAGTATGAGATCTATGGGATGGGTTCTTCTATTTGGATTCTAGAGTAGGTTGATGTTGTATTTAGAGGGTATAGCTAAATCTAATTTGATGGGTGGATGAGTAAGGCTGACGGCTGGTATGAACCCTAAGGTAGTAATAGGTTTAGGTGAGGAAGATGGTGTAGGCGTAGGTTTGGATTTTGATGCATGTTGGGTTATGTGTAGGGGTGTGAGTTGAGCCATGAGTGGTATCATGGTGGAATTTGTGATATTTGTGGTTGTATTTAGTTTGATTGGTTGAAATATTTTTGGATATTTAGTGGAATTATCAGCAAGTGACATTTGCATTTGTGTGGAGATAGGAAGAAAAAGATGCCCCCAAATTAAGGCTCTATCCACATAATCTAGGTGATTAGATAAATTTTAGAAAGGAACTATTGTAGGTGAGGCTAATGAGGATATAATGGAAATTCCCATAAAATGTGTCTTAGAAATGGGGAATTTTCTAGCTTAAGCTTTTGTGGGTAAGAGAGCCGAAAGTAAGTCCACATGATCTTGGGTAACTGATGGAGAATGGGCAGTTAGAAGTAAAGGAATTTCTACTAGATTTTTGATAGGTGGAGGAGAGGATGGGTGATCCTCTATGGATGGAGGAGATAAACAAGCCTCTTCAGTGGTTCGGAGAGGTACTACAGGTGATAGATCTCTAGGTGGAGAAACCAAAGGTGAAATGGTTTCGATGTTAACGGGAGTCTCCTTCATGGGTGAGGGAGGAGGTGAAGGGTGTTTCTTTGTGGGTGAAATAGGTGAAGTGGGTTCAACTGTAGATGGAGGGATTCGGGCTAGAATTTCCTCTATGGAAGGAATATGAGGTAATTGGGAGGAAATAGGTGTATCAGTGAAAATAGAATGGACCTCGTGGGTATGGCTATCATGAGTTGCGGTCTCTCTGGTTCTATCAGCAAAAGGGGAATGATTAGGAAATGGTTTCTTGAAGATGTCTAGGTTTTGATTGGTAGGTGTGTTAGGATTATCCAAGGTTAATTCACCTTTCTCGAGCATTTCTTGGACAATTTTTTTGAAATTGATGCAATTTCTGTCACTGTGACCTTTTACTCGATGATAGTTACATAAGTCATGCTCTTTATACCATGTGGGTGTGGGGAAAGAAGGATCAAAACTAGTGTGTGTCTTTATGGGAGGAAGGGTGATGGCCCTAGCTTTAATGAAATTTTCTAAGACGGAAGAATAAGATTCCCCAATTGGGGTGTATTTCTATTGTTCCCGTCTAAGTTGAAAAGTATGAACGGGTGAGAGATTAGATGAGGGGTTAGCTTGATTTGAGGGATGAGATGGGTTGGCCTTGAGTACCATTGTGTTAGTGGTTCCCTTGGCTTTTGAATAATTGTTCTATGGTTTCGAGGAGGAAAAGGTATCGTTTGACTTAAATGCTGATTTTTTATTGCGTAGTTGTATTTTCTTTTCTTCTATGGCCCGAATCTCTAGCTTTCGTGCCATGGTGAATTCCTCATTAAAGGTTAGAAAAGTTTTCACCTATAGGGTTGGTGAGATATGTCTAGCACAAGCCCATTTGAAGAGCTCTATGAGTTTATTTTGTGGTAATTGGAACATGAGTTGATTGATCAGGCTACGCAACGAGAGACAAAATCTATGATAGATTCATCGTCATATTGATGTGTAGAGTAGAGGTCAGTCATGGTAACCTTCTTAAAAACATTGATGGAGAATTGATCCAACAAGGCTTGGGCTACCTAATTAAATGAGAAGATAGAATGTCTAGGTATCCCACTATACCAGTCTAATGAGGGCCCAGTCAGAGACATGGGAAAAGTCCTCAGGAGAAAAGCATCATCATGGGTAATAAGATAACATCTGTGTTTGAAAGAATACAAATGCTATTGCGGGTCCTCCTTGCTATTGAAGTAGTTACATTTAGGCATTTCCCAATGTGTGGCATATGGATGAATAGGAATGGATGGGTGGATGGTCTCATTAAAAATCTCTTCGTAGGTAAGAGAATTTTGTGTGCCAGAAACTGATTCCTCCAGTGTCTGCATCTTTTCCATCATTAACTTGATTAGGTTGTTGGTAGGTTTTGATTGATGTATACCTCCTATAGTGTAAGGAGGTTGGTGATGGACATATGATAGAGGTGAAATTATTATATATGGTGATGCCATATAGGTAGATTGAGAAGGAGGAAGTGAAATAGGGGGTATGTACCTAGAATGAATGATAGATGAAATAGGAGGCTACTGATAGTACGTATATGGAGGTGGAAGGGTCGCAGTGACCCTAGTGGCAATGGGGGATAAGGATTGTGGAATAGAAAGAACAACATTTTTAAAAGGGGTAGGGGTCACCAACACTGGGGGTGGTTATGTAGCTACAGGTATATGTGAAACAATAGGCATAGATGAGGTTATGTTCTGGGTGGTTGGTGAAGGTATATTAGATGTGGCGGGTGCAATAGATGTCACAGATGTGGTGGTAATAGCATATATGGGGCCTAGTTGTGAAATGATTGGGGGTAAGGTGGGTTTGGGTAGCACGGAGGCAGAGGAGATTGGAGCAGAAGTAGGAGCGAGTGTCGGGGGGATAGATATGGGCATGCCATGTATCAACTGACCTGAGGCATCTCGAGTGGATGAGTGGGAAAGATAAAGCTGTAAGGTGGCAGGGTTCTAGTCAAGGATTCATGCGAACTCCTCGTCCCCTGTGGTGATAGTGATAGGTTGGGTATGATCCATGGGTGATAAAATAGAAGGCGGCAAAGGGCTAGGTGGGATTGGTTGACATCTGGCATGGAATATGAGGGCATTTTCTTGGCTACGTGTCAGCACCATGTGGACAAGTACTGACGTGGTAGGACTACTTTCTGTAAATGCCCTAGAAATATAGTAGAGATAGGAGAAACAGGTGGTGGTAGGTGGATTGGGGTTAAAAATGTTGGCTAGAGAATTACACAAGCTAACCGATGCTGGTTAGGGTAAACCGATGTTGGTCATAGCTAATGGCGGTTGATCACTATGGAAAATGGTCAGTTTGTCAAAATAAGGTAAAAGGGCAATAATTTTCCAATTATGCAAGATGATGATGTAATTTATTTGGAAAGTGAATATGCTGAGAGTGATAAAGGCTCTGAACAACAAAGAAGGTGAAGTGGATGTCCTTTTGAGTAGGTTAACCAAAAGAACAGTAAACAAACACCGGTTAGGTGAAACTGATAATGGTTAGAGGATAAGTGAAGATGGTTGCTGGACCAACACCAATTACTATGAAATTGAAACAAAAATGAAGAAAATGTTGTTATGAGTTAAAATTAGATGTGAAATCAAACCCAGAATCCTAAGAATGATGAGAATATAGTTCAGGCACACTCAAATGAAGATGGAATACACCAACTATGATGAGGAGTGTGCAAGGGGACATAAAAAAATGAATAATGAATCCTCTCACCTCAAAATGCAAGCCAAGTAGAAACACTAAGAAAAATACAATCCTAAGAGTGCTTTTTCTATTGTGTTTGTTTAGCTTATGTTATTTAAGGACTGACTCATGAACTTTAGAATAGAATTTTTGGTGAGAATTCCTTCCTATGAAGAAGGAGATATACAAGGAGAGGTTTCAGGTTATGTTATGGTGGGGGCGGGATGTCTTCTAATGGGGTACTCGATAGAGATAACCAATGGGGTGCCCACTGTACCATGATTGTGTGATCACATACAGCTTCTTCTGAGTGAGATGTTGTAAAAGAATGTATGTATTTTCAATTTTGTGATGTTTGGTAAGAATCAGAGAGAGAGAGAAAGAGAAAGGAAGTGCTTTTCTATGATTTGTTTGTCAACCATCAGCTGGGTATGACTTCCAGCATATAGGTCACCCTCATTTAATGTGAGCTAATGTGGTAAATTAGAATGAAATACAGTTAATTTTAAGCCCAAATCAAAATGTTGAATTTGATGACACAAAAATATGAACAGGGGAAGGGATGCTCTTTCACTAATGTGATACTAATGAAAGGGAAGAAATGTTTTTGTAAAGCACCAGAATACAATTACTTTTAAACAATAGAAGAAGAGAAGGTTCTAGGAGAGAAATTTTAATGTAAGAACCTTTTCGAAAGGAAACAAACATGCAAATTTTCACCTACAAATGAAACAATGCAAACAACCCCAAATTGGTCCCACCAGGCATGCCAAAATGTTTCACCTGATTCTAGATCATTTCTTTGAATGTTCACAAAACAGATATGGGTAAAGGGCTAGGAGGAATACCTGTCAAAATGTTGGTTGTAGGTTTTTGTGCGCATATGACTTCTTGATCCAGAGTTGATTGTGAGAGATTACTTTTTTCTTGGAGGAACTACCTGAAATGGAAAACAAGACCACCAAATGAAAGTTAAATAGTATATGTAGTGGACTACCTAGCATATGCTAAATTGTAAGTTTGATACTACTTAGACAGTTGTCAATCCAATGTTTAAAACAACTTAACGATGAAAATAAAGGAAATCCTATTGTAGTTAAAATGATTTAGGTATCTCATTCATCTACAATAAGAAATTTTTTCACAACAGGCTAAGATATGATTGAATCTGAGGGTCAAGGTATTTTTTAGGGTACTAGTATTGGTCAGGGTCAAGTTCTGGGATGTTTTGGGTATTCGGTAGAGAGTTCAAGCTCTTTTATTGGTCTGATGGTAAAAAACATGGAGACTGATGTCGGTGTGATAGGAATGATGTTGGTTTTAGTGAACTGGCGATAGTTGAGGGTAATTGGCATTGGTGTGGTTGAGGTATAGGAAACTTAATAAAATTATGAGGTGAGGGTAGATCCAAGGCTAAATAGAAATGGAGAGGGATATGACAGGGTCTATGTAGGTCTAAGGTATACTCAGGGGTGATTAAAATCTAAGTATGGGTAGTTCAAGGGTGTGGGTGAAGGAATGGTCAAGTTTGCATGGAGGTAAAGCATGGGTAAATGAAAATGGGAGCAGAAACTAAAAACATAAGTAAAAGAATCAACTAAAAATTGTAATGGAAAAGTGTTGGTTATTAGAACACTTAATGTTGCATGAGCTTGATTTATAGTTGGTAATGGTGGGTGATCAAATGAAAGGAACTTGGTGTGGTGCAGGCACTTCCCCGGATTCTCCCATGAAGGAAAATGTCTCTATGGTTATTTCCAGTGCTAGTTGTGGATGCTTTGATGTATGCATGAATGTTGCTTCTACTTGCATGCAACTCTGGTTTTGTCTCTCACTCTCAAAAGATGTTCCGACCTCTCAAAAAAGTACCAACCTCTTATAAATATCCCAACCTTGAAATAAGGTTGTTTTAGGGATTAAATGGTAACCAATGGTGGTTCTAGGTTGACCGGTAGTGGTTTAGGGTAACTGGCATCGGTTAGGGTAGAATTTCCTAGGTTTACTAAATTGGGAAAATCCCCTTGATTTTATGGGATCTCGTTCATTTTTCTCCTATGGATTAGATTGAAAGCTTCCTTTCTAACAAGCGAGAATGTGGTTAGAGGGAATGTAGGATTTGATTTTTAAGGTTTTGGTAGGTCTTAATTAGTTATGGCAACATACTAAGAATAAGTCTTAGGGTGAGGTGGCTAGATGAGGTGTATAGGTGAGGTGGATATGTGGGCATTATCCAGTTAGGATATATAAATAATAATTATTGTGAGGATGATGAATTAATTTAATTAAATTAATATTAGATTGGGATGAAATGGGCCATGGTTAGGTGAACGTGTTCAAGGTGTTTATTTGACAAGGTACTAAGGTGAGTGTGACCTGATTTTGGTGTCTACAATAGTATCCCAATTGGTAATGACACCAAATGAGATATGGTAAAACTGGTATGCATCATTGTTCTGTAATATCTTAACAAATAACCTAACAGAGACATCTTCATGCTCAACTCAAAGCACAACACAAGAAACAATATGCTCATCTAGATGTACCTTTCTAACACCTTTTAATTTGGGAAAATTCTTTCTATTTCCTGTTGGAAAATCATGTAATGGTTGGGGAAGAGATAGAGGCCCAACCCATTAACCCCAATGAAAATTTGTAACATCCATTCTAGAAAAGATGGTTTGCAATGGGACTGAAACTATTTCTAATACCAAATCTTCAGCGCTAGGAATTGGTTGTGGTTGGGTATCAACATCAACTTGAGAAGATGAACAAGTTATATCCTTTGTAAGATGAGTGCTTTTAGACCTTTTACCTCTACCTATTCTTTCTGGAGTTAGCTGAAAGCCTTGTTTTTCTAGGAACTTAAAATCAAGATCCTCAATATCTTGGGAAATTTTTCCTCGTGTATATCTTCTCTCCACTAGTGTGCTATGAATTTCGGTTCACTTGAATATTGTTTTAGTGGGAAGAACCAAACATGCCCCATGGTGAGTACTAGAAAACTTTTTTTTGGAAATATGTATCACAAAACAAGCAATAGTTCAGGGCAAAACAATCCCTCCTCTTTATGGGATAGTTTCTCTTTATCCACCAAATCAAAGAAAAACCCACTTATTTATAAATATATAATCTATCAATATTCAAATGAGGATTTTGATGTATCAAATGTTTCCATATTCAATCATTCTCAATACAGAAGATAAAGAGGTTGAAGAATCAATAGATGGAATGGAAATGGTAGTAATTTTAGATATATAGATTGTAGAATAATATATTATTTATGCATACATGAAATATCAAGAGAACATGAATTTATATATATATATATATATATATATATATATATATATATATATATAACCCATGGGATATATATAGTAGACACAAAGTTATCAACACTACATCAACTGAATTAAACACAAATTTTCATATCCAAATATATTAAATCCACATTTATAGGTTAATGAACATAAAAATAAAGAATGCAATAAATGAGAGGGAATTAAATCTTCTATATTGATTCTTGGTAGTCTTGTATCTTTACCTCCAAAACGTCAAAATCTAAAAACCCTTTTTACAATGAATGAAAAGTCTTATATAGGCACAAGGGTGGTTGTAACTAACATCCTAGTTCTATTATCTTTTAATTAACTCTCTCCACTTAATTAATGAATTACACTTTAGTTAGCTTATTTAGAATTTTACATATTTAAGGAAAATCTCAAACTATTTAAATGAAAAACAAAAAATCCCTGCTCGAAATGGGAACAGGAAGTCCTGGAAAAGTTCACCTATAGTCAGGTCAAGAGAAAAATCCCAGGTAAGAATGTTAGCTGGATTAGAACATTGGGAAACATGATCAAGATCAACTTTGATGGGACCTCAAAGGGAAACCCTATCATCGCTAGGGGGGGTGGCATCTTAAGGAATAGTGAGGGTGATTGGTTATTTGTCTATGTTGGACATCTGGGTAAGCAAACTAATAACATGACAGAAGCTAGAGCCCTCTTTTGGGGTATTTTGGTCGCTAAGGAAAAAGGCCTTTAAGATATTCGGATTGAAGGTGATTCCTTAATTGTTATAAATTCTCTTCTCAATAGAAGTAAGATCAACTAGCCGATAAAAAATATTATTCAAGACATTAAGGAATTGCTAAAGTCCTTTGAAAAGATATCTATCAATCATATTTTGAGGCAAGGAAATAAATGTGTAGACAAGATGGCCAACATGGGAGTCCTTTGTAATGAATACAAAATTTGGTGCAAAGGGGAGAGAATTACCCTCTAATATTAATAATGAAATCATTAAGGAAAAAAGGCATTAAGTTTCATGATGCCAGCATGAGCGGGGGAAAGTATTTTAGGAACTTAGATAGTTTATATAAAAATCATTGTTTCAATTCAAACTTGGATAGGAAGATCAGGTTGTGGATTGTGATAAGTTTTAGCTGGAACGACAACCTTGAAAAAGTGCAGATGGGTGGTGACAGGATTCATGTGGAATCTACCAGTCAAAATATGGGAGAAAGCAACAGGGATCTGTGGAACAAGCTTAAAGTGGGGGGATTTAGTAATTTTATTGCTAAATTACATGGTCACAACCCTACCCTTTCCAAGTATTTTGGCCAAGCATGGAAAGAAGGGTTTTTTACTGTCCATGGTGTGGAGGTCAAGGTCTTGGAGGCCAATATTGCCAACGTGACAGAAATGAAGATGGATGGTTTAAAAATATACAAGGAAAGAACCCGCAGAGACCTTGAGATTGAGTGTTTTTTTGTTGGCAAGGAGACTTGTTTTTTCTTCACTGATGGCATTGCATGCTCGTGTATTCCTAGAATTTGGAAGTATTTTTACCTACAAGTTATGAATTATATCACTTTGGAGGGTAAGTATAGAAAAATCTATACTCATCACATGACCTTCCTCAACATGTTTCATCATAAGTTTATGGTCAGCATTCATTTTTTCCTTGCTACCTCTCTTTCAAACTCACTTATGGCATTCTAGAAAAAGAAAGCCAAGCTTCCCCTTCATGAGGGCCTGATTCTTCTTCTGTTCGAGAATGACAAGCCGGTTCTGGATCACCCTGTAGTCTCGGCCCTGGAGGAGCATGAGGAGGATGATGGCATTACCCTGGTGGAATGTCTTACAAAGATGAAAGAGGGAAAAACTATCCCCAAGGGGGATGGAATTGATAGAGACAATAAGGAGGGAGGTGTTGGGGAAGTCAGTGCTTCTTGGAAGAATGAGTGTGTGGGAGATCCCATTGTTTTCGAAGATTGGAACAGGAAGATGGTGTACTTAGAGGGGGTCCTCAAAGCTATGGAGGACACAAATGAAGGGAAAAGGGAATCCATCTTGAATATAATAAATATTTTGAAGAAGATGGTTTCAGACCAGGTTTAGACTAAAAACTGGATGAAGGAGCTAGAGACTCAGGTCAAAGTGCTACTAGACAGAGTGGAGGAGATCAAAGGAGAAAATAAAATGAGGAGATTCAACCTCTGAATTAACAGCTCAGAGGAAGAATAGATGGTGTTTCTTTCTAGTTTCCTGATTGGGTTATAGCTGGTATGGATCCTTTGGTAGTTTTCAGTCTATCTTGGAGTGTTTGTATGTTTTTGATCTTTTTGCAGACTTTGGGTGAACTGTGATGCCCTATTTTTTTCTATCTTTTTGGGGGTCCTAATCCTACATTATAAGAGTTAATCCTATTTAACTCACTTTTCTGGGACCCTTATCTGGATTTGTCTTTCTTGTTTGTCTTTGTTTTGTGTTCCTCTCTTGTTTCTAGCCCCTGCGAGCTGATCCTTTTTTTTTACCTTATCTAATAAAAAATAGTTTTACATATTTTAAAATAATAAATAAAAATTTCAACCACAACAACTATAAAGAAGATTTTAGGAACTTGGGGAAGGAGCACTTGTAGATGTTGTTGCTGAAGTCTCCAATTTAAGCAAACGAGAGATCCAAAAATATCCATGCCTTTGGGAATGGTGGTATTTTCTATAGCATTCATCCATCTTCCTAAAGAATATTCCATCTCCTCTCCCATATCTGCATTTTTTAATAAGCCTTTGGTTGCTTCTGTGACCACATTATGCAGTTTAGTGATCTCATCTATTTTCTCTTTAGTCACAGTTTCAGGATTGAACAAGTCTTATTTTATTAATGCCCTTAAATTTAAATTGATTTATTTTAGTGTGTATCTCTCTGTAGAATTGTCTTTATAAAACTAACACCAAAGATCCTGATAATTAAACAAGTATTGCATATTTTAATGTCTCTCCATTTTTCACTATGCTCTTAAGTTCATTAATTTCCTCTTCTAAAACTTTCATCTTCCATTCTACACTGAACACCCACTTCTTGGAAAGATTACTCTTTGAATCATCAAAGATCTTATCTACAAGGATAATTTTCTCATCCATATAATTCATGAGTATGAGATATTGAATACATTCTAATCAATGTTTAAGTTCCTTCTCAGAGAAAATTATTACTGGGTCAAACTTTATTTGAATCAAAGAAATTTCATCATACATTTTGTGTGCTTCATCAATGAAATTCAAGCCAGACATCAAAATTCCTTCAACCATTTCTTTAATTACATCTTCATAAGAATCATGCTTATGAATGTCCTTCATAGCTTGAAATTATTCATCAGATAGGACAATGAGAGGAGGCATTGAAGTCAGAGGGGCATGGTTAATAACTTTATCACTTGAAAGGAGGGTTTTGATGAAACCAGAAAGTACTTGTACCTACTCTTCAAGTTGTTCTTATGTTTTTTCCATTTTCTAACATTTCAATGCCCATGGAGATGGTCTCTTTTAAGTTATGAACCGATGCAACCTAGAATTCACCATACAAGCCTAGGCACATTGGCACATCACTCAAGATAGAATGAGCACTCACCTGAAGTGTGCAAAGGTACCAGGCCCCTCTTTAGGGTTTTTATTATAGGATGTTAGCATGATGAAGACTTAAGGCATTTAGATCTATGACTAATATATCATTCCAAAGTTCATGTTCAGATCTATATCTAGAGAATAACATACTTAAAAGATAACCATGATGAAATCAAGCATACAATATTGAACTATAACCATGATAACACCTTGATTAATTCCATAATATCAATTATATTAAATTCAGTAATACACATAAGCTTCTTTACAATAAAAGTAGCATATTCTCATGCACATATTAGATTTGGCATCATAATCTCACTATAACATAGTTCTCATACTCTATCTATGCTTACACAGTTCAATACATATTTATAAGGGTGGGGACTTTCCCTTCACCACTTATCTAATCCCAAAATAGGTCATATGCTATTATTAGCCATGCACCATTACAAAAATAGCCACACATGTAAGTGCACTAAAAATAGACTAATTTTAGTTAACTGACGATAGTAGATCTATTCTTAACCTGTATCTATGTAAACTACTTCATAGCTGATCCTCCAAAAATAGGCTATGCATGTCACACAAATCTTTGACTTTTTTGAGTTCTCTAAATGCTATCTCCAAAAATAGATGCTCACTGTAAAAAATGGCTAAGTCCCGAACCTATTATTTTTCTTTGCATGTGATCCTTTTCGATACTCTTATGCCTTTGAATGTGCTCTGCTCTCTTGCATGAATTTTTTTTATTTCCTTCACTAAGTTATAGATTCTAACTGACCAATATTACTCCACACTAGTTGCATTTCCACCCCAGAAATGGTTGTCTCCAAAATGAATCACAGAATGTGAATAAATAATAGAAAGAATGTTGATGAATAAAAGAATATCTTTACCTCGCAATATCTTCTAATTCAACCTGAATAATTAATTTTGGATATTATTCTTTTATTTCCACCTCGAGAGTCTTCCAATCATTAAGTGCAGCCTCTACCTTCTCTAGAATATCCACTGCAATTGATTCTAACTCTTCCCTTGCAATATATCCTTTCTCATTCTACAAGACCAACACAATGTTGGGATATGGCATTCATTATCCATTCTAGTAAGTCCATATTTTGTGTGATGAGTTTGACAAGATCATCTAGCCTTTCCTTGCGTGGTTCTTAAGTTGTTGTAAGGGCCTCATGCTTCTTTTTGAAAATTTCTAATCATTCTGCGTGGCCCAATGTTTCATATTTCATGTCCTTCAAGACTTCATTGTCTTCCAAAATGGTCATGGTTCTTATATATAATTTCAAAAATTTAGTGCATTTATTTATCCTCCACCTACCAACAATCATCTCATTAATCGACCCTTTTTTTTTCTTTCTAGGTGATACATCTTCAAGCCCAAGCTATAACCTTCCAGCACACCCTTCTATCATTTAGTTGTAGACTTCTCTTCAACATGCTTCCATGTACCTAAGTACCTTATCACCGTACCTTCCACTGGTAGTCTTCACGACCTTTACTTACCTCACATTATACTTGTTTCTTCATTCCTCTCTATCTATGGTCCTTGTGTCAAGAAGAAATCTATTTTTTTAACTCTCAAAACCTTGAATAACACCCATAGATAGTTCCTTTCAATTGTAATTATTTCCATCATTCTTGTAATTGAATATCAATAACCTAGTCCACACTAAGGGTATGTGGAGTCCTCTACACATAAAAAATATTTAAATATTAATTAGCTTCTTACATGTAAATGTGCTTATTACAAAAACACACAAACTAAATTGACAAAGCATATCAACAAAGAAGGAAACACATTAAGGAAATGCAGAATGGAAAACCTAATCTAAATGGTAACACTGCCTTATTACAAACATTAAGGAATTTCCTCTAATTGACAAGTGCCTGATTTGAGTATGTGATTGATAACATATGGCCCCAAACAATGTACCTTGAGTTTTCTTGGATAGCGTAAAATATTAGAATCATAAAGGAGCACCATCTATCCTATCTCAATCTTTTTATCCTTGATGTTCCTGTCATGCCATGATTTTTTCCTGGTCGTCTCTTGCTTTTGACTCCAACATGTTATGGCTCATTTCTTATCCAACTTTATTAACTTTTCAATCCATTCTTCTAATTCTTACTCATTAGCAAGACCTCCAGTGTACATAATACGCAAAGAAGGAAATATAAATTCCATAGGAAGAACTTCTTCTGTTCCAAATAGTAAATGAAATGGTGTGGCTTTGTTTAACCTTTTATAGGTTGTTTGATATGCCCAAAGTATTGTAGATACTTTATCATCCCAATCCTTTCTTCCAATATCATAGATTTTTGTCAATGTCTGGCTCAAAATTTTGTTGAAATCCTCAACAGTTCCATTTTCCTAAGGATGATAGGGTGTATTCTTATGGTGTGCAATCATGAATTCATCTAATAAAATTCTGATTATCTCATTAAGAAAAAGTGTGCTCCTATCACTTCTCAAACTTAAAGGACATCCATACCTTGTAATAATATTTTCCCATATAAACCTGGCTATTGTAGTCACTGTACAATCCTTTGTAGGTGCTAATTCTACCCACCTTTTTAGATAATATTTGCAAGTTATGATGTAACATGATCCATTTCTATGCGTAGCTGGTGAAATAGGACCCAAAAAATATATAGCCCATTTATCAAGTGGTTATACACTAGTAATGGGTCTTAGAGGCATTTCATCTCATTGACCTGGTATCCCAAGACGTTGAAAATGATCACAAGCCTTACAAAATTCCTTGCAATCTTTATACAGGGTCTCCCACCATAATCCAGTGAGTAGAATCTTGTGTGTAGTGACATCACCTGCATAGTGGCCACTTGCAATACTACCATGATATTCTTCCATAATATTTGTACACTCATGTTCCAGTACACAACGGTGCAATAATTCATCCCAACCTAGCTTTTACAGGTCTCCTATAATAAACATGTACGGGGATGAACATATAGCAAGTTATTTCTTCTCTAAGGATTTCATTCCTGAGTCATATCTGTTCGTAGAAAGACAACAATGTCCTCTAGTTTTGATGGCACTCATTATAACCTATATAACTGTGCATCTGACATGGTATCTTCAATTGATTTTTCTTCTTCTCCTGACTGTATTCTTGATAAATGGTTTGGTTTTGAATTACTTTTCCTTAGTTTTACCACAACTTTGAAATTAAATTCTTTTAATAAGAGTAATCACCTACATATGCACCCTTGTATAACGGGCCTTTTTACCAAATACTTAAATGTCGTATGATCGGTATAAAATACAAATGGTGTAGCTAGAAGGTACTGTATGAATTTAGGTGTTGGGACCCTAAAATATTGACTAAGTGTAAAAAGGTGCATGAGAATGCAAGGCCTAAGCTGAGGGGTGGGCGTGCAAGGAGAAGGCATGCAAGGCAAGGTTCTAGGAGGGTTTAATAGGACAAGTAACGTGTGCACAAAAGGTAGAACAAGGTTTTGGGACTTATCCATATTTTGCGTATCAAGAAGGACACGAGAAAATAATGACCCACCTACACATGATGAATGGATAAGGTGCTATCCTGACGACATGTTAGCCTAGGAAGGAATATACCTTGCGATGGAAGCTTCTAGAAGAGAATCATGACACAGAGTGGAGAGCTCAGGCCTGGAGGATTATGCTCCCATGGATGACCACATTGGGACACTTGCCATGGGATATGAAGCCTCATAAAGGTGGGATAGCAGTTCAAGATTCCTATAAATACAAACACCCGTAGAGGAAGGAAATGAGAGTAGATCAATAGAGAGAAGAGATCTATAGAAATGTTGTAGGGAGTTGTACTGGTTTAGGTATATGAAATATAGGAGAAGGATGCATCAAGGGGCTTGGGATTATAAATTTTATTTTTGAGAACTAAGGGATGTAAATACAGTTATGATGTATGAATTTGGTGTGCCATACTATGATGTTCTGTAATGGATCTAATGGATGTAATGAGTTTACCAACTTATTTGAATATGATTATTAATGATTCTGGTCCATACACATATCTTCATAGTTTTGTTTCATGTATGTTTATGAAATTAGTATGAATCCTTATGCATTTTCTTTTCTGTTTTGGTTCAGCCCTATAATCTGTTAAGTATCTTTCTATCTAGAATGATTGCATTGGTCTAGAAGCCATTCTAAGCTCTATGATGATTTCATGTCTCATTTCCGCTCACTCTCCTTAAGTTCCTATCATAGATGATGTTTCACACTAAACTCACATAAAGGAGAGACTCGGTGCCCACATATGCCTTAGGTGATCACCCAGCACCCGCTGGGTGATAGGTTGGCATGCATGGAATTACCTTGTTCTTTGGTGGGTGTAAAAATGACTACATCTTGGTTCCATTGCTAAGAACCTCTTTTCAATATTGTAGTGGGAAATGGCATACATCATGATCTGTGCAATGAGTGATGACAGAGTGTTTAACCTTGGAAGGTGTTGAAACATGGTTTAAGAGTAGGTAGGATGAATTTTCTCAGAGATTCAACACTAGACCTGAGTTTTACGCACGTAGATGGGTAGAAGAGAACCTCTAGCATGAGTTATATGAAATGTTTTTCTGTTGCTTTCTAGTAGAGTTGTATGAATGGCTCTCGGCATATGCGTCTAGATCAAAATGGTATTATAGATCACATGTGTGGACATAAGAAGAGTACTAGAGTATGCAAGATGTAGATCTGGTGTGGACTCATGTTATGAATCATTGGTGGAAAGGAGTACTGGCTAGCTTCAATCTGGAGTATGTTATTTCGACATATTCTTGTTTGTAAGTCACTATGTTTGAATTTCTGAGAGAGCCCAGACGGTCATTTCTATGTGTTATTCCTTTAGAAATGAATATCTTGATTGTTACCTTGAGTTTAGAGGCATTTCTAATGGCTAAATAAACCTTCATGAGCATTGGGCGAGGAAGCTAGGGTGGAGGAAGATGATAGATATTGTGACTTGGAAAGAAAGGGAGGAGAGACAACTCGAGTACAGTGAAGTGCATCAAAGGGATATTACTAGACAATGTGAGGTTGAAAGTGTGATGGATATATGGAGGCATATGTTGTGAGAAGGATTTGAGGTTCACGTAAAGGATGTGGAACTTGAGCAGTCTGTGTTACCCCATCTTGGCAAGTACATAAGAGAGACCCTTTCGGCTTTTTATGAGAGTTTGTTGTGCGAAGAGAGAAGAGTCCTTGGCATGCATATAAATCCTCCTAGTGACCAAACCCTAAGGCTTGGTTTTCCAGACCAAGGGAAGAATATTGTTAACCCAACTAGTATTGGTATGACCAATCTGTGCCTAGGAGATATAATTTCTCATTTGGGACTTCTATGGCTGCACATAACATTCCAATTTTTGGAGGAATTTTTGTGGAGAGTGAAAATACACAAGCCTTTGGTCTCACATCTAAGAGTGGCATGGGGTACACTATTGGTAGTGGGACATTATCAAAGACCATCAGAAAATAGTTCAGTGAAACTTTGGGGACCCTAGGCATGACCGCTTTAGGCCTATTACTTGTTACATGAGGATCTGGAGGTAGAACCAGTGGGACTGGGGGAATAGGAATTGGTGGATCTGGTGGGTCAGGAGGAGCAGGACCTAATGGATCTGGTGGATCTGGTGGGTTAGGAGGCATAGGACTTGATAGATGTAGTGGATCTAGTGGTGAAGGAAACACTGGGGGAAACCAAGGCTCTAGATTGGGAGGACAAGGACCCCAACCACCCACCCAAGGATTTTTCAAGATGTCTTTGCACTTACCAGATTATAGGGGTATTGAAGATGCTAAAAAATATATACATAAGTGTGAGTTACTATGGTGCATGAAAGGGATTACTAGCCTAGAGTGGAAGGTAAGCCATTTTGTAATGAAATTGCAAGGATGCACGCATAACTGGTACCAAAAATATGACCCTCATCAAATGGTGGTGGATTATACTACTGTAAAAAATGCCTTCTTGGTAGAATTCCACATCCCTGAGTTTGAAAAGAAGAGCATCGATTCCTTGAAGGAGATTCAACAGGGAATGGCAGAGAGTGTGCGGGAGTATGACGTGTAGTTTAAAACTCTCCTATCAAAATTTTCATATGAAATTCACCCTTCACAACATGCTCAATGGTTTGTTGGAGGGTTGATAACACCATTTAGAAGAGATTTATCTCATAAGACTTTCACAGACCCACGTGAGGCGTTAGAAGCTTCTCTGCATGCCAAAGCTATTGGAAGTGTTGATACTGGTGTTATCCCAATCTTGGAAGCTTAAATTGCTACTATGGCTAAGTAGCTGGAAACATTATTTGCAAACTCGACCCATGAGACTTGCAGTGGTATATGGTGTACAGATTGTGAAGTAGAGCGGCATGTCAAGGATAGTTACCCTCGGAGGACAATATGTGCCATAGTAGTAGATTGTGAGATTTTTCATGGGGACCATGATGTGAGTAGATGTCTCTTGTTGCAGTGTGCAATATAGAAGAATAGGTCTTGTTACTATAAGATTTGTACCTCTACAACCCATGATACTAAGGATTTTATTCTTATGACCAGATTCATGAGGTAATTTGTCTTGGTGTGCACCAAACTAGCCTTATAAGCACTTCTAAGGGTGATGATCACCATTATGAGGAGTGTGCAGATGGAGGAATGTGCAAAAGGGGATTTCATGGAGGACTCCATGGTCACAGTAACCATGGAGGAAGAATTGAGTTGCCACATGGAACCTATTTTAACTGTAGATCTACAAACCACTACAAATGTGAGTGTCCAGACTTATTACAGTGCTCATGGTGTGGGAAGAAGCACAAGTATGAAGAGTGTTTGGAACTCTATGAGCATATGAATCAACATCACTGTAAAGACAAGGGCACTACAATGGAAAGCATTAAGAAGGATGACACACAATGGATGCCATGATTGACACATGATGTAGGATTGAAACTTGTTATGGTAAAAAAAGAGTAGAGGTTGTATGCACAAAGGAATGCTAAGGTAGAAGAACCTAGTTATAAGGGAAGAAGTGGTACACAACAAGTACTGAGACCCTATGCATCAAAAGGAGGTATATCAAGAAATCATCGCAATCATTCAAAGTTTATAAGGAGAAATCCAGTGTCTAAAGGAGTAGTCCAAGAGGGAGGAGAAAATAAGGAAGGTTGAGGTGCCAAAGAATGACCTAGATGAGGTCAAGGAAGTATGTAAAATGATAAGGCAAGATAATATTATTCCCTTGCTAGGAGCATGATTGAGAGAGAAGGTATCACATGCCAAAGAAGATTGTGAGAGGTAGGTCTTGCATGAAAACCTTCCCCCTCACATCCTTGACTATGATAAGGAGATCACATTAAATGTAGTCATAGATGGATGGCACCTTAGTAATATTCTCATTGACACAGACGCGGAGGTCAATGTTCTCACCTTGGATGCATGGCATCAGATGGGAAGATGTGCATTACAACCATATTCAAATATGATGTATATGGTAAAAAAAACAAAGGAAATTCCCATTATTGTCTTATTAGATGTAGTTACCACCATTTAGGGGGCTAAGTTTACCGGGGACTTTGATGTATTTTCACTCACTGAGGAGGAAAATTTCCCAACATTACTTGGGTGCCCATGGTGCTATAAGAACAATACAGATCTTCAGTTCAACAAGGGATACATAAGCTTTGAAAATAAGGAGGAATGTGTCATCATACCCTTAGCTGATGGAAAATCAACACCCAACAATGAACCCCTGAGAGAAGAGGTCCTAGATAGAATATATGTGCACTCAATTAGGGATCTAGAGATAATTCATCCCATAGAGGGAGTTATCCGGTTTGAGGATCCTCAGTCCCTAAGTAACACCACTATTATAACATACGATAATTGGAAGCATGGGACCTATGAGTTGATCGGATGAAATTTGAGAGGATCGGTGACAAGGGTGATAAAGGCGCATACACTCTAGTGCATAGAAGGAAATAAGATACCTAAGTATTCAAGAGGAGCCTTTCTTGAGATCTTTTTACAGGAGATGGAAGCTTAGTGGAAGAAGGAGAATGAATTAAGAGGGATGTTAAGTTATTTCCTACTCGACATAGCGGCATGGAAGTGGGATACACATCAGGAGAACCTCTTAGAATGGTGCGAGGTGAGAATTACCCTATCTATCTGGTTATCTAGAATCAATGCGCCCACCACCATAAAATATTATCATGGTAAGGAACCCACCTCTTTCCATATCCAGGATTGTGAGAGGGTCTAGAGAGAAGGCATAGAGGATTTACCACCATCCCTATGGGTACAAAAACTATATTCTACATTGCAATGTTGTGTGTAATGATGATCCATTCACATTGAGACATGTCGTTAGATAGGGAATTGGCAAGAGTTAGAAGTTGATCTCATTTAAACATTCAGGCATTGGAGTACAAAACCCTTGGTTGATAAGGCATTGAAGGTTATCAAGTGCCTTACCATTGGGGATAGTGCCATGGTAGAAGATAGGCTACTGGAATTGCTAGGTGAACCTGGCTTGGAGGCACACTTTAAGGAGACAGAACCAAAAGAGTTCCAACTTGATCATGTGTTTGTGGAAAAAGAAAAAGGAAAGATGTTTTATATAATTGATGGGGAAGAAGTGGAAAATTTGGATTTTGACCATTCCGTATAGACGTGTGAGGTGTTAGATAGTTCTTATGAGTAGGTGCGCACCTATCATAAACCTTTAAAGACAAATAAGGTTAAAATTGGCTCAGAAGAAGAGCCTAAAGAGGCTATCATCGAAGACTATTGGTCGGAGAAGGATGTCTCCAAGATCATTTATCTTTTATGTGAGTTTGAGGATTTATTCCTACATGGATATCATGAAATCAAAGGAATTCACCATTCCTTTCGGGAAATGAGAATTAAGTTGAAGGAGGGTGTGTTCCCAGTTTGGAAGAGACCATATCAAATGAATCCTAACCTACACATGAAGGTCAAGGAAGAAATAGATAAAATGATAGCGTCGGGCATTATTGAAGCTATTGAAGAGTTGGAGTGAAT
The DNA here is from genome assembly GCA_019776745.2 of Taxus chinensis. NCBI lineage: Eukaryota > Viridiplantae > Streptophyta > Pinopsida > Cupressales > Taxaceae > Taxus > Taxus chinensis. Next base: position 289,557,863 of record CM034154.1, on the reverse strand, counting down.
AAGTCAAATGGTAATTAGCATTAAGAAGGATGGAAGGATAAGGATCTATTTTTTTTACAGGGACCTAAATGTAGTGTGTATCATTTGTAGTGCCCACTTCCCTTTGAAACCTGCTGATACTTACTTTGATACAGTTGATCACATTATGGACATTATTATGTTTTGATTTAGTATGATGTTAGACATTTGATCATGGATTATTGTTGATCTTGATTTGGTTATGATGCATGATGATTATTAGTGACACTCATATGTGGATGATGACATACTATTTGACATGGATGTTGTTTAGACATGTGATCTTGGATATTATGAGTAGATCAAGAAAATGTATATTATATGATGATGACATAGTTGTTGATATAAATTGTATGTGATAATGTTAAATTGTGTTGATGTTGTTGTGGTTCATATACTTAGATGATTTTGTAATTTTATTTGTATCATATTGGATGTTCTGATATGGCCACGAGGCCAAAGGAGGTATTTGTATTTTGTAGGTTAAAAATATCACAACAAAACATCGAGGGATCAAAGACCAACCACAATGGAATTCTAGGTGAATTCGACAAGGTCACCATGGTAACTTGTTTTATTGTGTTGTGTGTTGTTTTGTTAGGGATTCCCTTGGGGGGATCACATTTATTTGTGACCATGGGTATTGTGTAATCTAGTAATGTGTTTCCTTTTTATTATTGTTGTATGTATTTTATTAGTGATGTGTCCTTTTCTTTAATTAATTACAATGTGGTAGATTAATGTGGGAAAATCATATGGTTAAAATTTAAATAAATTAAATTGGGATATGGGAAAATAATAATGAGAGTTGTTGGTTCCTTGTATTAAATATGTAAGGGATATGTAAGTTGTGTAAGATTTGTATAAGTTAGTTTTTGGAGTATGAAATAATCCACCTCCATGGAAATTGGAATTTGTCCTTGGGGGCTATTTTTGGAGGCTTGTGGGACAAGTAAAACTTGTCCCATACCTCTCAATTTAATTTACCAACCATACTTATGGTTGGAGAGGTGATTTTTTATTTTTATAATAAATTTTATTAATCATGTTGCATTGTTTTGATTGCACTCTCTTACATTTTATTTATACTATAGTCCTTTGGGGTGTGAGTTTTTGGAGTGTGCAAGTAACTTGTCATAGTTTCACCCACCTCTTTATTGTGCTTAGGAAAATGAAATTTTGACTTTTGTGTTTGAATTTGAGGATGTGTGATGTGGCATCCTACATGGATCCACATCATCCTCTCTTCTTCCCTCTTCTATAAAATTCAAACTCTTTGCTTGTTTTGGGTTGTTGAATAATTTTACAATTTCTTTGGGGCACATTTTCTTGTATTAGAGCTCTTGCTTTTGGAAGGAGCTTATAGAAATATTTGCATGCTTGGGAGATTGTTGTTTCAGGATTTTGTTTTGGACATTGAAGCTTGCTAGTTGGAAACAAAAGCTACCATGGAAAGGTAGGAGCTTAGCTGTTCTTTTGTGATTGTTATTTATTTTGTGTATGAATGAATGATGCATGTTTTGATTTATTTGTTGGCTGGTTGGGTAGACTTCCATAGGAATGGTGTAGGAGAAGGATATGGGGAATCCATGTGGGGGGCATAAGGGAATACCATTAGCATCATAATTTTGTGGAGGGATTTTGGGTTTGGGATCCACCATGGAAAAGAAATAGCTTGAATTTCTTACTTTGTGGGGTGCATAAGGAAATCTATGGGGGGCATAAGGAGGGATTATGGGGGGCATAAGGATATGTGAGGTGAAATTTTATTGGTCGTTTGTTACTAGTGGGTGCCCAATTCCCATTTGGGAGGCATAAACAGCTTCCCCCATAGACCTTGCTCCTTTGGCTTGGATGATCAAACTTGAGTTTTGTTTTGATTATTTTCAATTGCAATTGTAAACTGCTGTGTTTGTGTGGACTGTGTTTTATAATGAATTTTTCATATTAAAAGAATGTTGTGTGTTGTGGAAGCTAGTTGTTTCCATGGGTTGAATCACACCTCTTATTGTATTTTATTTGGGGCTCGGGGGCCAATGATGAAGGATGGATTCTTCTTTCATTGGACTTCTTGGTTGGGTGGAGAGCGTTTCCTTTCCCCCACTTTTGTTTTGATCAACTTGGAGAAAAAGGAAACTTGCATGTTGCTGTTCTAAAGCAAAGGAAAATATAGTTTTGACAGTTCCTTATGAAATAGACTTCATTTGTAACCTTTCCCACTTGAAGTGGATGAAATTGTAACATGTATTTTGTGAAGAAAATATGTATGTAATTGATTATGAAAATGGATATTCGAATTGTGAAAGACATTTACATTTTGCTTTGTACATTGGAAAGAAAGAAATAAATTGTTGTTATTGCTTTCAAACATTGAAGTATGTAAATTATATAATTGGAATTAATAAAGAATTGAAATATCTTCTCTCATTTGCATTGTTGGATTGAATTCAATGTTTTATTGTATGGAAAAAGAGTTAATTAAATTCTTGTTTGAAAGAAAGAAACATATGTGAGGAAAATATAGTAAATTGAATCTTTAGAAATCTGTAAAATTGAAATTAGAGTTGTATATTGTGTTTAGAATAGTTGATTTAAGTCATTTAAATGTGTTAGATTAGATTACAAATGAAATTCCTCACTTGAATGATAAAATTGATATATGAATTTCTAGAAATGGAATTTCTGTTATAAACTTAAAATTTGCAAATAAATTTAATTAAAATGCATAGTTTTGACCTGAACACAATAATCAACTTGGAAATGTTAAAATTTACTATGCTGTATCATCAATGAACTCAAATGGATAAAGAAAACTTAAGAAAAAAATTTAACCATTGCAAAATCGAACCCAATTCCTTTCACAGTCATTTTCTGTCAAATGTCAGAAAAATGTGAATTGAAAATCAAACAAGTAAATTTACCTTCCTAAAACACTTTAAATCCTTCCTAGAGTAATACTCCATGTCTATTTGGCATGTTGAGTGAAGAAGGAGACCAAATTGAGTCAAATTTATAAGTTGGAAATTACCAGTTTGCTATTTAAATTCTTGCAGATCGTTTTTCTAAAATTTACCCTTTAAATTTATCAAAATGTAAAATTTATTTTTCTTGTAAAAAGAGGGCATTGAGATATTTCTAGAAATTCCTTGTTTTCCAAAAACCAAGCTTTCTAGCTCAAGTTATGGCCCTCTAAAGTTTTCCTGCCTTGGCGGGAAATTTTGGGAAAATTTTCCCTGTGGGCCCGTGGCCCGAAAATTTCCCGTTAAAAAAAACTCCTTAGAAAATTTTTGAAAAATTTTCTTGGGAAATTTTTCGAAATTTTCTCCACCAGGCCACAGCCAATCAAAGGCTTCCATGTATCCTCACGAGGTAGCGGCGGAGGCGCGGCAGTTTTTCCTCCTTAGCATTTTTTGAAAAATTTGGAAAAATTTCTTAACTTTCCCCGATGGCCAATAGCCAATCACAAGTTGCCACATGGCACGGCGGAGGGGCGGAACCTTTGCAAACTTTACCTTTAGAAAAAAAATTTGGAAAATTTTCCTAAAATGTCCCGCGACGCCCCACTCCCGCCCCTGCCCTTTTGAAATCCTTCCACTGACCCGTGCGCCTAACTTTCCCCTTATCTCCTCCCTTTGCCAAAATTTGACAAATATTCCCGCCGCTCTGCCTATCCCTCTCCCTCTTTCCTGTGGTGAATAGTAGAGTGCCACGTGTCCCTGGTAGACCCACGAATGTGTGGATTCCAATTTGATTTTTCTTCCCCTTCAGTGAAATTTCCATTTAACCTTTGTCACCCCGCCCTTCCCTCGTTTCTCCCGACGATGGCTCGGAGCCCGACACGTGTCCCTGGCAACATAGCAGAGGCACAAGTGAAAAGTGACATTTTCTTATGTGTAAGGAAAAATTTCAAATGCTGCCCCACAACCTACTAACCCAAAATTTTCTTTTCACCCCTATTCAACACGTGTCCCCTTGGGGAAAATTTGACCCCTAAGCTCCGTCAGTTCATATCTGGAGTTTTGTAAGGAGTTAGGAGGAATTATTTATATCATTGGAAAGGTGAGAAAATTTCCTATCAAATTGGAATGATTTAGGGAAATTTTGAATGCATTAATTATGAGAAAAAAAATCAAGTTGAAACTTTGAGCTTGTTAGAGAGTGGGTATGGTGATATGTTACCCCCCTGAACCTAACTAAAACTTCTAACCCTAAAATTTGGACCATGTGACCTCTGGAAAATGTTAATAAATGAAAATTATGTTCTAGTATATTTAGACTTGAATAGGAACATGTTAGTGACAATTGTTGCCTTGTAACCTGGTTGTAGACACTTTTAATAAAAAAAATTATTCCATAATTTTCCTGACTAATCCTAGGTTGTTTCTTAGGTCTCAAGTGGGTTTTTTTAATCGGGCGTTACATTCATTGGATCCTTGTCCCATGAGCCCATCTTAGTAAGCAACATCTTAGAAGAAAATAAAGGTGCATGGCATGCTTAGGTATACTCTTTCACACTATGGAAAATCTCAGTGCTATGCCCAAGTTGAGAACCACGAATATGAGGCATTATAGGTAAGATGAATCATGACCCGCGATAAAGTGAGTGTGTGCCAAAGAAGCATTGCAGCAATACAGCCTACCATGCACAAAAGAGGAGGTTCTACAAAGCACCTGTACCTAGACCCCACCCATTATGGTACAGGAGGTTTACTAGGAATTCATCCATAAATTTCTTCAAGTCTACCTAGATGATTAGACAATATATGGGTTAGTGAAGGAGCATCATGACAACTTAAGGATAATGTTTGAAAGATGTCAGTAGTTGAGGATATCCCTCAATATTAAGAAATGTGTCTTTGCTACCCCATTTGGAATATTATTGGAGCACATCATATGTAAGGAGGGCCTATTATTAGATCTCACAAAAGTTTCAGTAATTGCGGGATTGAGGGAGCCTACTAGTCAAAGTGCAATGTGTGGATTTCTTGGGCATACGGGGTACTACAGGAAGTTCATCAAGGGATATGCTAAGATCACCACACCTTTAGAAGATTTTCTTAAACATAAAAATTCCTTTAACTTGGGAGAGGTACAATAGAAGGCATCCAACACTTTAAAGGATTGTCTTGTGTTGGAAATAAATTTTTCGGGTGGAAAAATTTGTGAATTCCTTGCCAACGCTCTAGGAATCTAAGTCCCTCTACTTAATTGGTGCAATTATCATGTATGCATGTGTAAGAAAGCATGGATTTTTGTGGTGGCCTTTCAGCTAGGGATCTAACAGGGGCACTCCACTGACCCTATGGAAAATTCTTGCAATTATCTGCAAGGGGGGAATTTTCTATGAAGGTGGGAAAGGGAGTGAGAAAAGAGGTAGGATAACTAATGTTGTAGGTAGAAAATTATATTTCTACATGCACTAGTTAGAAACTTCAACACATGTATTTGTGTGAAGAAAAACCTTGGAAAATAACAAAAAGACTAAATAGAATTCATCAATCATAGAGTATCAAGAAATCTCTTAGTCAAAGAAATCAAGAAACTCCTTATTCTTGTATTGATTGTTTAAACACAAGTTCTACATGGTGTTGGAATAGAATAAATTTGAGAGTGGAGGGAAGTAGAAGAAAAATGGCTATTTCATTTACTTTCTCCAGGTACAATGCACTCTCAATTCTACAAGATCAATCACCCCCCTTTTATAATGGTGTGAAGAAGCCATTAAATATCTTGCAATAAACAATTACAACTTCTTCTTTGTTAGTAGGAAACATTTTATAATCTTTTCAATCATTAGCGTCCATTCATATTCTTGATTCATAAAGAAACGCCAATGGTGGGAAAAACCAAACTCTTCATAATGCAACCGTTACACTCATTTTGTAACTTTGAATTTGAACCATTCATCTTGCCTTTGAAACTTTAAATTAGATTCTTCCATGTGGGAGAAATTTACTGGAGCGGGCGTGGAGGATGCGTTTTGCATTTTTTACATTTTTGGTCCGCCCTTCCACTTTTGATATAAGTCTGACACATGGATTCACTTGATTGGAAAAGGAATCACAGCTCGCTTTATGACTTTTAGCCCTTTTTACAAAAATGCTCAAAACCTCAAATTTCTCCACCAACCTGCTTCCCCGCTTTGACTTTCAATGTGGGCTCAATAATTGAGTTTTTCCTCATAGCATGATCAAGGCTATGAGTCACTTTATGAATTTTAGCCCTTTTTACAAAAAGGCCTCAAAACCTCAAAATTCTCTACCGACTCACTTCCCTTCTTTTAATTTCAATGTGGGATCAACATTTGAATTTTTTCTCATAGTATGATTGGGGTTGCGGGTCACTTTATGACTTTTAGCCCTTTTTACAAAAAGGCTCAAAACCTTGAAGTTCTCCACCGACCTACTTCCCCACTTTGATTTTCAATGCAGGATCAACACTTGAATTTTTCCTCATAGCATGATCGGACCTATGGGTAACTTAATGAATTTTATCCCCTTTTACAAAAAGGCCTCAAAACACAAAACGGATCCACCTTTCCACCAACTGCTAATCAAAGTCTTCCGAGACCTTGGGGCCAATCTGACAATTTTTCAAAAATAACAAAAATGTTAAGTTCACAAAAAAGGACCCGTCCTACAGCATCTAATTAAATATTTCCATGTACTCATGGATAATGGGGCCAAATTTTGATAGGGAATAAAATTCCTATCACTCACGACTATGAAAAAATGCAAAGAAGAAGAAAACTCCACCATTTCGCACCCAATTTACAAATTTATTTCGTGAACCAAGGAATTGAAAAAAATACAAGGTTCCATGATCCATAGCCATAGAAATATTGAAAATTTCATTCAAATGAGGAAAATAATAAAATTTTCACGCGTCTAGACTGGAAAACGGAAAATTTATCAAAACGTGCAAACTAGAGAGTTTAAACAAATTCAAAGAATGAATTTCAATATCTTTTTAGGATTCCAACTTTACTTGAAAACTTATGGATGGCGTGGGCTCAAATTTTTTGAATTTGACTTAAAAAATAAGGGGGGGATTTTGAGGGTGACAACAACTAGCTCTAGCTTGGGGACATGACATGAGAATCCAGAATCTCAATCTCTAGACCTTGTAATTTGTTGACCAGTGCCTTATCCATTAGGCCTCACAGATTCATGCACAAATTTGAGAAATAAATATCAAAAGAAGGAAACACACAAGCACACAATCGGAAGTAAACACATGACACGTAACCAAAGGTGAAACAAAACCACACAACGGAAAGGGAAACACACTTATGGTACAAGGCAGAGGATCAACCCGCTTTCACTGATAATATAATTTCAAGTATTTCCCACCTCGAGGAAATTCTGGTGGCATTCCATCAAAATATGAGAGAAGAAAAGTGTTCTCACCACAAGCTTCATAAATCTGGGATGAGCCAAGCCATTATGAATCAAACTTTCCATGGCTGCTTTTTGGTTCTCTTCTCTTCTCCCATAACAGGATGAAATCTCTAACTTTGAATTTTCTTTCCTTGGCCTTCTTATAAAAAATATTCTTTAGTTTTAATTGGTGATCCTTAATGTGATCCACAACTTGGAGTCCATTTTCTTCCAGCTTCTCAAGAAAGAGGATCCTCTTGTATATGGAATCCTTGTACTGACCATCTTCTATTGCCTATAGCAGCTTGAGAGCTGCCATCTCGATTGTGAGAGGAATTTTTTCTTTGACTCCATACAGTAGTTGGAATGGTGACATACCTATTTCCTTCTTTGGAGTGATCCTATCAGCCCACAATGCATCATACAACCTTTTGTGCCAATTCCTTTGATTCTCGTTTACAAGCTTGCGGATAATGGTCACAATGTTCTTATTTCTTGATTTGGCCTATCTGTTTCCTTGTGGATATTAGCCATAAGAATGAGATAGGGAGATTTTGTAGCTATAAAAAAACTTGGTCAAATCTCTTGAAGAGAAATAGGTAGCATTATCTACTACAATCTTCTGTGGCACTCCGAAACAGACTATGATATTCTCCTTGATGAATTTGCATATTGTTTCAGTGTTGGCTTGTTTTGCCAGAATGACTTCCACCCATTTGGTGAAGTAGTTTTTTTTGTGAGTACATAGGTTTTCCCCACACTTGAGTGAGGTTTCAAAACACGAATGAAGTCCAGCCCCCACTATTGAAATGGTTCTTCAATAACCATAGGCTTGAGTGGTAATGCAGTGAGTTGTGGTCTTCAAACAAACTGTTGGCATGATTTGAATTTAGAAACCCAATTTTGAGTGTCTTCAAATATGGTGGGCCAATAATACCTTCCTCGAAGGATCTTTTGTGCAATGAACATTGTTGAAAAATGTCCACCACATGCTTGGTCATGGTATGCTTTAAGAAACTTTTCATGTTTATCTTTATCTATGCACCTGAGGAAACAACCATCCAGACCTCTTTTGTAAAGCGCATGATTCCAGATTACAAATTTAGCTTCCTTTATCTTGATTGTTCTCCTTTTATTGTAATCAAGATGTGGGGGAATTCTCCATAAGTCAAGTAATAGTAGATATCAACATACCACTCATCAGTAGTGGTGACAAAGATAACATGTGGGTTGTCTTCTGAACAAGTTGAGAAAGCACACTTTTTGTCACCATGTTGAAATTTGAGTGTTTCATCTTTAGAAATATACTTGCACAAGCCATTTATCCTTACCAGATTAAAGGGTTGAATCTCCAAGTCATTTTCTTAAGTCTTTGCAATCCAATTTCCTCTTTTAGATCCAGGATCTTGTTGTGTTAAGATGGACTTGATTTCACTGCTGGGGACCATCACCACTGTATGGGAATTGAGGATGTAAAAATTGAATTTATTATAGCCTTGACCATTACATAGGCATGCTTCTCCAATTGGTTGTATTTTAGCTCATGATTTTTCAAAGGAAAACTCATGAAAGCAATAGGTGCTTCCATGCCTTCATCATTTATTTAAACGAGAATGGAAGAGAGTGTATGTTCTGATGCATAACAATACATGATGAATTCTTTGTTAAAATTTGGAGATAGAAGAGTCGGAGCCTTGGAAATGGGTTTCTTGATCTCTTTGAATGTTTCCTTCCCTTCATTGTTCTATTTGAAGTTTTCTTATGGTTTCATCATGGAAGTTATGTGCTTCGTCAACTTAGCAAACTCATGCACAAAATGACGAATAAAGTTCATCTTTCCGAAGAATGAATGAACTCCTTTCTTTCTTGTGGGAAGGGATAAAGCTTGAATGGATATAATCCTCTCAAGATCAATGTGTGCTCCATTTTTGTTCACAATGTGCCCCAATAACTTGCCTTCTGTGACTCCAAAAATGCACTTTTTTGGATTTAGTGATATGCCATGTTTCCTACACCTTGCAAGTACCTATTCCAAGTGATAGATATGATATCCCCTCTTTTTTGAAAATACTGTGAGATCATCAAGATATATGAAAATACAATGCTTTATATATTTTAAGGCCAAATCCATCGCCCTTTGGAATGTAGCTCATGTATTGATTAGGCCAAAAGGCATTATGCTGTAGGAAAAATTGCCCCAAGGTGTTGTAAAGGCTATCTTGGTGTGGTCCTCCTTTGCCACTTTGATTTTATTATATCCTGAGAATCCAACAAGTAATGAAAGAATTTCAGATCTAGTGACTACTTGTAGGATATGGTCCATGATAGGAAGAGGATAATTGTCCTTTAGTGATTCCTGGTTTAGATTGTGAAAATCTATAAATATCCTTATTTCACCATTCTTCTTCGGCACTGGCACAATCTTAGCAACCCGCATTGAATGGTGGATGGGAAATATGATCCTTGTATCAAGCATCTTCATTACCTCCTCCTTGATGGTATCAGCAATATTTGGGTTTTACAACCTTTGTTTCTTCCTGAAGGGCTTAACACCCTACTTCAAAGGAATTGAGTGATGCATTTCCTTTGGCTAGAAGGATTTATGTTCATCATAAGAGTAGGCCAAGACATCTGATTATTTCTTAAGTAATTCAACAAAACTTCTTTTTTCTTAAGGAAAAAAACATTTTCCAATATTGACCATCCTTGGCTCCTCCGGAGTACTAGTGTTTTCTTTATCAAAATTATCTGGGCAACGAGAATATTGTTTTCCTTTCTCTTGAATGAATCTATCATGTTTGTCAAAGAGGTCTTCTAAAGAGACTAGGACTTTGGGAATTTTGTTCCCTTTCAATTTTATTACTCCCTCATCATCAATCCCTTTAATTCCTTCTTTCTCTTCTTTGGGGACTGCTTCTCGATGTGGATTTTCACCTCCTTCGAAGAAGAGATTATTGAAATCATCCCTTTGATCTAAAAGGCTAGAATTTAGTTATCATCATTAAAGACTTGCCAATGATTTGCATTGTCTGGTACACTAGGCATGAATACCATTTCAATGATCACTTTGTCTTTACCAAAAGAAGGATGAGGTGTCACTAGGGAAGCTGACAGTATAAGAGAATAAGACTTTTCATTTTCTTCCCATGGAATAGCTTCAATGTAAAATGCATCAATATATTAAATGCATTCCCACACTATATTTTTGTAATGCCAGAGTCTTGGATTCTTCACCTAATATTGTTGGTGGACCTACTTTACTACAACTTCCGCATCACCTCAACATCTCATTTTATTGATTCCCATGTCCTTTTTTGCACTCATGCTCGAGAGTAGTGCTTCATACTCTATATTGTTATTTGTATTATCAAATTGCAACTTCTAGGGAAATGATTACATCTCATTGGAAGGAGAGTACAATACTACACCAGCTCTTGAGCCTGAATTGGAATGAATACCATAAAATTTGATTTTCCAAATTTGATCTTCCTCTTCCTCCATGAGAAGTGGTTAGTTCTCCTCTTTTTTTGATGTGTGGAAGTAGTTTCCTAGCCCACAATCTTGAAAGAGAATGTTTGCTTTCTGATCATCAGAATTTCATACTGTAAACTTGATCTTTCTTACTGGTATCAACTTCTTCATCTCACATTTTATTAGGATAGTTGCATATGAACAATCCATTTTAATCTCTCCACCAAGGTATATGAAAAAACTCATACTCAATAGCATACCAAATGATGTTGGGATGTCTTCTACCAGTATGGTTAGGAGCATCTTCTTGTCTGGAAAATTAGCTAGTGCTACCTGTGCATCTTTGATTCTTCCTACTAATGGCAATTGTTTAGATTCCATTGAGTACCAGGTACCATTTACCTGGGTCAAGGTGATTCCTAGAGAATTTACAACTTTGGCTGGCATCACATTGTTTGAGGCTCTAGAATCTATGATACAATTATTTAGCTGGAATCCTTTAATGAGGAGTGAAAGGTAGAAAGGTTCAAACTTGTTGGTTTTGGAGGTACTGAGGGCTAGAATGTTTCGGGAAGGTTGTGTGGATGGTGTGGGGAGTAATCCTGTATAATTAGGACTTGAGGATAAAAAGGTTACCAACATGAACTATGTTAATGAACTTGTCAAATTAGGTAAGGTGTGTTTGTAAGTATTCTATTTCTGAGAGCTGGAATTTGGTTTTTCTTACATGTTCCACAAAGTTAAATGAGGTTACGATGAGCAAGGAAGAGGTTATAGAAATGGAGGAAGATTTACATGGTAGAGACTTTACTACTTTGCGTGTTGAATTCTCCTTTTTGGGTGTAGCAATTGTCTTGAAAGGGGGTGAGGGTATAGCTTTTAATTGAACCTTAGATGTTTTTGCAAGAAAAAAATGTAAAGAATAATTATTATTAGCAACTTTTGAGATAGGAGAAGAATTAGATGACTTACTTGGCATAGTAGCATGATCCCTGATAGCAAGTGAGTCTATTTTTTCTTTGGTTGACTCCATAGAAGGTGGTAATGGTGATCCTATGCTAATGATTTTATTTTATGTGACCTCTAGAGGAATATATTATTTATTCTTCTTATACTTTACCACAAGTGTTGACGATGAAGCACCTTTCCTGGATTGTGCATGAGTTAAAACATCAGATCATAAACTTGGAGATTCTTCATCATCCTTGTCTTCATCATCAATGTACTCAATTAGGCCATTGTGAATATCAACTTCCTTGTAACATTCTTATTTTAAGAATTTAGAAACAAGGGATTTTTTTTTTAGTAATGTTCCCTATTCTAAATATGTAATTTAGAACACACATTCCAAAAAAACCATTCTTATAACAGATAACCATATGAATTTGTAATGACTTGGTAAACTACCAATCTATTCATTTCATGACTCGGTAAACTACCGATCTATTCATGTTTTAATACTAAGTATTGAATACTTCTTTGTATATTACGTATACTTGGTTCTCCTACCTTGTTCTAGGTATTGAGTGATATGTCTAAGGAGCCTAACTGAATAGTTGTTACCAATATTCAACTGCATCTTGATCCTTAGACTAGGTGACATAGGACAACGTAATCAGCAGCTTGTGATACTTTGGCCAAAGATTCTAACATACTGTTCATATTAATTATTCCTTGATGGCATACTCATCAATCTGGAATACATCCTTCACACCCACTCTATTTTTATTTCAAATGTCCTTTACTGACTTTCGTCAGTCCTCTTGCTCAAGGTTTAACCCTAGTTTTGCTTAACATCGTAGGTTATGATAGGAAGGGGATCACAAGGACTTAGGATAGATTGGCATACTTGGTTAACCTAAGTCAACCTTATGTGCCATGGTACCCTAAGTCCTAGAGGGCTACTTTGTATCGTAACTACGCTACTTCCCAGTCTTGGAGAGAAACTAATTCCAAGTCCAAAAGTGTGTAGATCTAGATGATCAATGTAGAAGGGTGTTACCACATGTCAACTACAGTGTTGTATCCTTGAAAGGTACAACCCTATAGTTGGTGTGTGTCAGTATCCTTCAGAACAGCCTCGTCGAGATATACATACCCCTAGGAGATTATTAAAGTTAATTAATTTGGTTTCTTAAAGGTAGATTTCAGCAACCCTGCCCAGACTCTAATCCAACTCTCCCTAAGTTATTTTCCAAATCAAGTCCCATTAAACCTTGCAGAACTTCCTTAACTTAAGATTGCTTTCGATGTTCATTAACTTTGTCTTATCAAAAAACTACCACGAAGAAAGGACAACAACCTCTTAAGTTCCATTATATGTGACTTAACTATTCAAGAAAGTGTAACAACCACTGAGGTTTTAACTTAGTAGACTTTATTAAATGAAGTCTAAGGAGTATATGTTATATCTTCCTTCTTGTTTAGTTTTTCATAAGAGAGGAAGAGTCTTCCTCTTCGTAGTTAAGTTATTAGGGTTTACACACCCTTTATGTCCTTTACAAATTTCATAGTTTCCATTATAAGTTCATTACACACTACTTTAATAGTATGAGACGTTTTAATAGGATCATTGAAATTCTACAACTTATATAGTTACATCACAAATAGGGAATTACTCTAAATCCATATTTCCTACTTATCCAAGAAAACTCATTGAAACATATAAATAACAAGAAGAACATCAACAGAATAAGATTCCATTTCTTTTGAAAAAGTACAAGATAATTTACATAATCCATGCAAGTAAATTCTCATTCTACATTTCCTTTTCAAAACTTATACATTTACAACTTATGCATTTCAGACATACTTCATGACAACAACCTTCATTCAAAAGAGAATAAATTTTCTTTTTCAATGCAACTTAAGAACATATCAGAATTCTTCACAAGAATCAACTTAGATCAATCAATGCATCATATAAGTTTTCACCTTCTTTTATCACTTACAAAGTCCATCTGTAAAAATTGCTAGCACAGGTCAGTTCAATGAACTAAGCATGATAAGCACTAATCCTTAAAATTAAGTGCATTCCACTAATTGTTCCAATAAAAATGACCCTGCTTTAATGAACAACAAGTAATTCATAATCCCTAATCATAAGTAATATCAATAAAAATAAGAGCAATACTAAATAGGTTTAACAAAAAGAACAACATAATATAATCTATAATACCTATCTTATAAAATTAATGTATAATTGATCCCATCAATTATCTTTACCAAACAACAAAACATAACATATCATTGTTCCAATCCTACCAAATATAATACAACACATATCTTTACTATAAGATACATGATTTTTTACAACATATTCCCTCTTGGATGTTTCATCTAACTTTCAAGTAAAGAAGAAGAGAAAGCATTCCATTTTCCAAAGTACATATCCTCAGAAAGGCTGAAACAGGTTTATATCATGATTTAAACTATTCCTTTAAAGGCCCTCTACGTTAAAATTCAACATTTCAAGATATTCTTCAAAACAGATCAAAATGAAAGAAAATCCAAGAAGGAATGATGGATTAATAGTCAACAACCAGTTTGTAAATTCTTTCTACCAACCTATCTTCAATCTCTATCTACTTCTTTTCAGTCAAATGACTAGTATAAAAATACTAATAAACACTTATTTCCTTTTTCAATAAGAATAAAAATCAAGAGGTTCCAACCAATGAACTTAACCCAACTATATTAGAAAAGGAGACCTATCAGAATATGATCCTAATTTATAATCATTTCTTTACAACTTATTTACATAGTTTTACCTCCTCTCATGCATACAGTTTAAGCTCATGCAATAGTTCCAATTAAATAGAACAAGATCAACTTAAAGGAAAAAGAAAACTAAATGCTACTTTCCCTTCTAAATCTTCACATTATAATGCCTGAATTCTACAATTCATTGAAACATTGTAATATGAAGTTCATACACAGTCCAAGGACAGTAGGTTTCTTAGTGTATCTATTAAAGACTTAACAATATTTTATTGGACCAGAATAACCTGAAGATAAAAAGGAAGCATATTAACATTTATCTTTCCTAGAACCATTTACTATCAAACAGTGAAGTTCCAACAATCCTTACCATTAACTTTCTCTTTTAAAACTCGATAATAAAACAATGAAGTTCAAACACAACCCGCAATCAATTTTGAATCATAATCAATCTTCCAAGACATAACACCCATTTATTGGACCCAACAAGAGGTAAGTATATGAGTATTTGCTAACACTCAAGACTTCCCAGTAATTTAGGCAAAGTAGAACCATCTCAATGGTATGCCAACACATCCCTACAAGAATTACAAATTGGGTTTCCAACAAAAGACAAGATAAAACATCAAAAATAATATGTACAGTCCAGGACTCAATTATAATTACAAGCACAATGCAAAGCATAAACGCCATTGAAGGATCAAGACCATTAAAATACTTGTGACCAAGTTTGGGTAACAACATGTTCCCTCAATATTTTATAAAATAATCAAAATACTATAATATCTTAACCAACACATTTTTTAGGTTACCATTTCAATTAAAAACACCAAGTAACAAATTAAATTGTACAGTGATGCATCTCAATATCACAAACATGGTTTCATAATACACCATCACCGTAATACTAGCCTGAGTACAATGAAACTACATACATACGTTTTAAATTATGAAAAGAGCTTCCCTTCCCAGTTAACATCGAATCAAACCCATTTTCCCAAATTCAAATGGAAAGTAAGATGCTTGATAGAGCTCAGACCAAATGAATACAAACATGAAGCTGAGTTCATAACGAACCTACAATAAATGTTAAATAGTCACAAGGAAATATTTCACAACCACCATGCCTTAAGTGGCTTCAAACAACAGTAAACTTTATCCAAGCTAACAAACCCAAGTTCCAAGTTTGATATGGGTTCAACAACAGTCACAGAATTCGTAAGATGGAATAAAAAAACCAATTCATATACGGATTTTCCAATGCATGCAAATTTTATAACAGTCAAATCTTCCGCAAGGTGAGATACAAAAACAGCAAGCCATATACGGATTTATTCACATTTCATTCAACTATGAAATACACACTAACACCTTAGAGTTAAAAATCTCTACAACGGCTCCATCCACTGAAACAAGTTTCCAATCAAATAGTTTGAACCAGTTTGTAAGTATCCATAATAACTAGAGTTTCTTACCATCTTGGGTTCATAAAACACCACAAGTTTGCAAACACTAAACTCAACAAATATAGGCAGATCACAGTAACAATTTTAGGCTACTAAATAAGTCAAAACCAATAACTATTTCCAACCATTAAAGAATCTAAATAGAGTTACTAAGTTTTTTTCACGTATGCATAGTTCCTTTGAGAAAAAGGCAATGCAAAAATAAGCTTCCAACAGAATCATGTATAACATAGATTCAAAAACCCAGAATGTAAGTTTTACAAAACCCATCAAACAATTAACCAAATAAGCATCAAATGCATAAACTCATCATAGAAAATTTGTTTTAATGAAAAAACTTAGAGGAAACCAAAATATTTTAACAGTTAGGGCCTATCATGCCTGATAGTGTCGCCGTAAAATCAAAGAAGACCTCTATCCAAACTCACTTTTTCTCCTCTTCTCTAAGAAAGATCAAACAACCAGATACTTCTCCCACAATGCTTTCTATGCATTACATGAAATGAAAATAGATCCAAAATAGCCATGCAGTGCAGTTTAATCTGCTAGTTCGAAAAACTAGAGCGCATGTAGAAAGAAAATTAGAGAGCATGCAAAATGAAACAACCCAACAAAAATCTGCTGGCATGCCTACCTAGGTGGTTTAGGTTCAACAACCAAAAACAATTAATTTCATTTACTCCATATCTCCCACCTATTCTTCCTTGCCACTACCTGCTAATTCTGGTGATCTTCAAATCAAAAATAACATGTATTTCCATTTTTAGAGATGTTGCCACCTAAGTATCCACCAAACCAACTAACCCTTGACAAAGCTGACAGTCCGTATAAATTTAAAAACCTTATCAACATCATCATAAATTCCTTAAGAACCATTGCCACAATGGATGTGACCCCCCTTATGTCCCAATTCATATCCATTAGTTTAGGATAGGTTAGATCTTAGGTAGGATTTAAATTTATACCTTAGGATGTAACACTAATATCTAACCCCCCCCCACCATGGCCTTAGCAATTAAGTTGGCTAATCTCAACATAGGTAAATAATTCAAAGTACCATACTTTAGAATACTAGGTTAGGTTACAGATCAACGATTCAACCAATCCAAATAGAATAAGGAGTTTTAGGTTAGAACCAGAATTCTATCAAGTATCATTGCTTAGATAGAATACATATATATTTTACCTAGCTTAGGATCCATGGGTTAGTCCTCAATAGAATCCCAGATATCTTTCTCTTGTGCTATGAATATTTGCATTCCCATATTTATCAACAATGACATGTCATGGTTGATCTTCAAGGACCCAAGCCAAACAACCTATTGAATGGAAGTGCGTTCACACATAAGTCAAAGAACTTACAATAACAAATTTCAGTCCAGCATGTAGCTTAACTCATGGAATGTTGATTTTACCATTCATTCAATAGAGTAGTTTTAAAACATTCCTTGGATCACTAAAATTGATCCAAGGATGAGTTAGATAAAAAGACAAGTTTACACTTTTAAACCAAATTGTAAATCACCTACCAGAAGTGAAAAATGGATTCAGAGAAGTCATTCTAGTTCAGTCAAAGGATCTTAAGAGTAGAAAAGACTTATCCATATCAAGCATGATTTCCAATAATCAGAAGAACATATCCTTATAAGGAAAATCACATATCAACACTTGAATGCAAAGGAGGAAAATAACAATAGTTAAGGGTGTTACATTCCTCAACCTCAAGATAATTTTCATAGTCTTCCATATTTTCTTCTTTACTTTCATCAATTTCTGCTTCCTCCTCTATCTCTTTGGTGTAACAGAGGTTGGTGGTTCTTCAAGAGTAAGCTGACAAGGAGGTGGAGTAATCCTTGGTCTATCTGGTGGGTTTTGTTTCTTTGAAGCATTCCACATTGTGATATGAGATAGCTTCTTCTTCAAGGCAACCAAGTCATTTGCCATTTTTTGGAACATCGGATCTGTGATGACATAGTTTGAATTTTGACCCTTTTTATTTCCATTGGGGCCTTTCACCTTTCCGAAAAGGATTACATCATCATCCATTTCTATTGCATAGTCCTTGGCTTCCATCAATGTTCCTGGTTGGGCTCTTCTTAGGAAGAAACCTACTTCTGATGGAAAAGCACTAATCAAAAACCTCTTCAAATTATTTTCAGTAGGCACCACATCTTCTGGGATCCTTCTTATCACTCTATCATATCTTTCTATGAATTCCCTCATTGAATCGGAGGTTTCTTTCTTCATTTGTACCAATTGGACCAAAATATCTTGAAAATCTTATGTGCTCCTTAACCTGTATTTGAATACACTTCTTATATCCTTACAATAGTTGATGGACCTCGGGGGTAGTATGTAGAACCATTCAGTGGCTTTCTCTTAAAGTGAATCCACAAATATTTGGACTAACACATATTCATCCTCAACACCCAACACACCACAAGCAGTGATAAATGTTGCTACATGCTCTTCAGGGAGTTGAGAACCATCCCCTCTAAATTCTGGTAGTGTTTTTCTCGAGCCTATCGGTAGCTCATGGAGTGATTGACCAAGAGCCAGTGGACTGGTGTTTCCTCCCCATGGTACATTAGGCCTATGGGCCTCATGATCACGTTCACGTTCATGATCATGATCCCTTATTCTATTTATGTTTCTAGGTTCCAACCTTGTTAAGGCTACAGCTTCTACTGCTGCTCTTTCATCTGCCTTGGCTTGAAGTCTCTCAATTTCTTTGATTTGAGATCTTATTTATTCTTTGGCTCTCACCTCTCTTTCTCTAGCTTCTTCTTTAGTCTCCATGTTAGTGAAGTCAACAAGGTTCTCCTTGATGTGTGGAAATTCACCGTTAAAAGGATTGACAACACTCAGGTTCCCAACGTGACAAGTTGCTTGAAAAGGAAGCCTCTGAATTCTGAGTAGCTCTTGTCTCCTTTGAAGTTTCTCAAAAATGGGATCAGTTTATCCTCCTTGTTTCTATTTTTTAGGTGTATCTTTTATCCACCATCTTGAAAATATATGCTCTTCTTTTCAGTATTGGGATTTG
Source organism: Taxus chinensis (assembly GCA_019776745.2). Classification (NCBI taxonomy): domain Eukaryota; kingdom Viridiplantae; phylum Streptophyta; class Pinopsida; order Cupressales; family Taxaceae; genus Taxus; species Taxus chinensis. The sequence goes on along the minus strand of CM034154.1, from coordinate 289,538,766 downwards.
TCTTTTCCTCTCTAATTTAGCAGCGCGTTCTTCTTCAAGGTCCATAATTCTCATGGAAATGAAGTAGTGATTGGCACTTTATCTATTATGCCAGATAGCTTCCCTCAAATTGGAAGCAACGTCTTCTTGGATGTTGAAGAGAAATTTGGGTCTTTTAATAGGAGGGTTTCCCAGAATAGCCATGATTTGAATCCATGTGGCTCATATAGCCATTCAAATTCCAAAAAAAAATCTCTTTTTTGAATTTTGAATTTTCTGACCTTACGGTCACATTCAGGTGCATATGCTGCTAAATTTTCCCCATGGTGGGTGCCAAATTATTTTGGCGAGGAAATTTTTTAGGTGGAAAAATTTGTGAATTTGCTAATGCTCTAGGAATCCAATTCCCTCTACTTAACTAGATACAACTGTTGTGTATGCATGCATGAGAAATCATGGATTTATGTGGTGGCCTTTCAGCCAGGGATCCAACAAGGGAACTCCACTGACCTTGCAGAAAATGCTTGTAGTTATCTACAAGGCGGGAATTTGCTATGAAGGTGGGAAAGGGAGTGAGAAAAGACGAAGGAGAAGTAATGTTACAGGTAGAAAATCTGATTCCTACATGCACTAGTTAGAAACTTCAACACATGCATTCGTGATAAGAAACAAATCTACAAATAACAACAAGATGAAATAGAATTCATCAATCACAAAGTATCAAGAAACCCCTTAGTAAAAGAAAGGAAGAAACTCCTTCTTCTTGTAATGATTGTTTAAACATAATTTGTAAATGGTGTTGGAATAGAAGAAATTTGAGAGTGGAGGGAAGTAGAAGAAAAATGGCTATTTCCTTTGCTTTCTCCAGGTACAATGCACTCTTGAGTCTACAAGATCAACTGCCCCCCTTTTACAATGGATTGATGAAGCCATTAAATATCTTGCAAGAAATGGTTACAACTTATTTTTTTTAGAAAGAAACGGTTTAAAATATTTTCAATCATTTTTGTTCATTCAGAGTCTTGATTTGTGAAGAAATGCCAATGGTGGGAAAAATTAGAATTTTCATAATGCAGCCATTACACTCATTTTGTAACTTTGAATTTGAATTGTTCATCTTGCCTTTGAAACTTTAAACTAGAGTCATCCACGTGGGAGAAATTTGCTAGAGCGACCGTGGAGGATGCGTTTTGCATTTTGTGACTTTATAGAGATTTGGCATTTTTTACATTTTTGGTCTGCTCTTCCACTTTTGATATAAGCCTGATACATGGCTTCACTTGATTGGTGATGGAATTGTGGCTCACTTTATTAATTTTAGCCTTTTTTACAAAAATTTCTCAAAACTTCAAAGTTCTCCTCTAACCCACTTCCCCACTTTGAATTTCAATAAGGGATCAACATTTGAATTCTTCCTCATAGCATGATCGGGGTTACGAGTCACTTTATGAATTTTTGCCCTTTTTACAAAAAGGCTCAAAACCTCAAAATTCTCCGTCGACCTGCTTCCCCACTTTGAATTTCAATGAGGGCTCAAAATTTGAATTTTTCCTCATAGCATGATCGAGGATACATGTCACTTTATGACTTTTATCCATTTTTACAGAAAGGCTCAAAACCTCAAAGTTCTCCACCGACCCGCTTCCCCACTTTGAATTTCAATGTGGGCTCAACATTTGACTTTTTTCTCATAGCATGATCGGTGCTACGGGTTGATTAATGAATTTCATCCCTTTTTACAAAAATTCCTCAAAATGTAAAAAGGATCCACCTTTCCACCAATCCACCAATCGGAGTCTTTCAAGAAAGTGGGGCCAATCTGAAATTTTTAATAAAATAAAAAAAAAACATTAAGTTCACAAAAAAGGAACCATTCTACCTCATCCAATTATATATGTCCATGTACTCATGGATAATGGGGCCAAAATTTGATAGGGAAGAAAATGCCCATCATTCACGAATGTGGAAAAATGCAGAGAAGAAGAAAACTCCACCATTTCATGCCCAATTTTCAAATTTCTTTTGTGAACCAAGGAATTGAAAATAATACAAGGTTCAAAGATCCATGGCCATAGAAATATTGACAATTTCATTCAAATGAGGATAATAATAATATTTTCACACATCTAGACAGGAAAATAGAAAATTTATCAAAATGTGCAAACTAGAGAGTTTAAACAACTTCAAAGCATGCATTTCTCTATCTTTTCAAACTTCCAACTTTACTTGAACACTTCTAGAGGGTGTGAGCTCAAAATTTTCAAATTTGACTGAAAAATGAGGGGGGGATTTTGAGGGCTACAACAGCTTGTCACCGCACCCATCCTATGTTTCCCTTCTTAGTATAAGCCTTTCCATATTCATGTGGATGCCTCAAGAACTACCATTGGAGCAGTACTTACACAACTTGGTGAAGGGATTATTGATAATTCTTTGTTCTTTACAAGTAGGAAGTTGACACTAGTAGAGAAAAACTATACTGTGACTGAGCACAAGGCATTTTTAATGATCTATGCACTTCACAAATTCAAATAGTATCTGCTAGAAACTCCATTTATATTTTAAACTTACCATATGGTATTGAAATACTTAGTGAATAAGCCCATTCTACAATGACGCATATGTCGGTGGGTACTATTGTTCCAAGAATTTGAGTTCATGGTAGTTTTTAAACTAGGTAAAAGTAATTCTCGACTTGATCATTTCTCTAGGATTGATTCAGGAGAGGCCACGTAGAGCATTGAAGAGACTATGTCAGATGTGCAACTGTTTAGGTTCTGGTGTGTGCCCATGGATTTTTAGTACATTGTGGTATTCCTTAAAATAGACGTGGCGCCAGATGGAATGAAGGCCTTAGAGAAGAAGTTAGCCATATGCACTGCACACTACATGCTAATTAGTGGAGATATGTACAAAATGGGTCGTGATGAGGTTTTGCACAGATGCGTACTAGAACATGAGAACATTACAATTATGGAAGAGGTGCATGGTGGGATTACAGGAGGAAACTATGTGGGAAACGAAACCGCATGGAACATTCTACTTGTAGGAATTTTGTGGGAGACCATTTATCAAGATTGCATTGAGTTTTTAAAGGCTTGTGACCATTGTCAGTTCCTTGGAAAACCTGGGAAAAGGGATGAAATTACCTTACGACTAATATCTAGCACAAAACCATTTGAGAAGTGGGATATCAAAATTTTCAGACCAATCTTGCCAACAGCACGAAGGACTGGTTCATAGTATATCCTTAATTAGACTGATTATTTGATAAGGTGGGTAGAGGAAGTGCCTACAAAGGATTATACAGTGGGTAAAACTACTATATTTTTATAGGAAAACATAAACAGCAAGTATGGATGCCCTTTTCGTTTGACATGTTATAGACGTTCACACTTCCTTAATGAAATGATCGGGATTTTGTTATCATAATTTATGGTGGCCCATCACAAAACTACTGCCTATCACCCTCAAGAAAATGGAACTTCTGAGATGTTTAACAAAATAATTAGTCACACATTGACTAAGATCTGTGATGTTGGTAGACAGGATTGGGATGAAAAAGTATCATCCATTCTTTGGGCATATAGGAAAACCAACAAGAGGTTGAATAAGGAAAAACTATTTCAATTGGTGTTTGACATGGATGTTGTCCTACTAGTTGAATTCATGCTACCTTCTCTACGTATAGTGTGTGTAGGAGGATTAGATGATGAACAAGTGTTGGAGGAAAGAATAGACAAATTAATGTAATTGGATGAGAGACAATCATTAGCCCGGTGGAGCTAGACAACTAAAAAAGAAAAAAAAAAGGCATGATATGATCATCACATTAAGAATAAAAAGTTTGAGGTTGGGAAGATGGTGCTACTATATGATTCCAAGTTTCTGTGCCATCCCGGGAAGTTAAAATTCCATTGGTTGGGTCCCTACATCATCTCGTAAATCCTTGATTTAGGCGTGTGCTAGTTACAAGTGCTGGATGGGATGAGATTGCCAGGACACTTCAATGGGAATAGGCTAAAGTGCTACTATAAATAAGTCTTCTTGGTGTTTTTAATAAGGCAGTAGTGCTAGTTAGATTAGGATCTCCTTTAATACATTTTATTTTATTATTTTTTCCTTTCTTGTTGTTGTTTTGTGTTTCACCTTGGGCACCGGTAACCTTGTTACTGTTTTAAGGTTGTGAATGCACAGAGGACTGCACATCATTTAAGTGTGGGGTGGAGTAAGGTGGAAGAAATTGCAAAGTAGGAAGCTCCAGGAAGGATTACATTGGAAATCTCGGTTGGATGGCCCTGGGAAAGGAATTGCATGGAAGGAAAGGTGAAAAAGGATGTTTGGTGTTAGCGTAAGGATACATTGTGAATCCATGTATAAGAGAGGAAGAAGCACAAAAGCAACACGAGGTAGGTGAGAGAAAAAATCACGATGGAAGTACCTTTAGTAATGGCGATGCATGCACAAGAGTCTCCTATCAAGATGGTTTGGTTGCATGCTAGAAGCTTGGGGGATTGTCTACATAAGGTTGGGCACATGAGATAAGACGCTAAAGTCAGGTTTTGTTGAAAAAAACCACATTAAGTGTTGAAGTACGATGGTAGGTGAGGTAGCATATAATGTTAAAAAGAAGGAAAAAATATAAATAGAAGGTTGGAAATTTCATTATTTACATTTTAAATACAAATAAGGAAGAGATTTTGTGAACTAGGGTTTCTAGAGTTGATTCGTGTGAAGAAAAATTGGAAAAATTTAACCATGAGTGACTCATTTTGATCTTCAAACTAGGAGGGAAGTAGTTCACGGGCGTAGAGAGAGTTGTGGAAAAGAATCATCTTGTGAAAGGGATATTCAAGTGATGGTTTAGTAGCTAGGGCATAGGTTGAAAAGGTTTTTCTTCACAAGTTTGAGATCTAAGCTTGGAAAGGGTAGAGAAGTAGAGCAAGAGAAGTTTAAGTGCAAAGATAACCTACACAATGGAAAAGAAAAAGAAACTACCGCAAGTATCAATGAATAATGGTATATAGAAATCCAATACCTAGATGGGGTTTTCTTGCAAAGGAGTGGGATTCCCATTTAAGAAAAATGATAGTAAGTGATTATAACCATTTCTCAAATGTGAATGAAAAAGAAATGGTGCTAGAGTTAGTGCACCCAACAAACAAGAGGACACCAAAAGGGTTACCCATCTATAGCGATGAAGTAAAAGTGAAGTTGGAGAAGGTGGATTTTTTGTAACTCTATGATTTTCCCTACTTTAGGAAGCTTGAACGCCTCTATCAGTTGTTGAGGTCACACATACATGAAGAACACTTTCACTTCACGAGGCACAAGATGCACATAACTCCTCAATTGATTTCAAGATTCACAAGTCTCATCTGTGATGGAGAAAGTATAGAGGATGAACTATGTGACAAATAATCCATCAAAGAAACCATCGCCACATATGCATACAAGAAGGGGTCAAGGTACTTTGATATTGCGGATATCCAAGACTTGATGATGAGAATGATTGTGTACCTGGTAACCAAACTTAATGACCAAGGAAGGTGGACATAAGTGAACAAGTCATGGCTCAATGTTTGCAGAAGGATCTTAGAAGGTTCCATTTGCAACTTGTCTATGTACATCATGGATGAGATAATCAATAGGGCGTAGGAGGGTGACAAGATAATTTTTAGTAATGTCCTCTTAACTGTTGTGTTTTCATAGATCGGAGTGCCAGATGTGAAAAATAAGTTCATTTGGGAGTACCCAGATGAAGACCCCTCACCCACAAAAATATTCAAAAAATACACTTGCAATAACATGACAACCATTCAAAAGGCACGTCTTGAGAAGTGGTATACATGCTTGAGGAATGCATTTGGGGTAGAGTGGAGGATCCCAGAATAACTACCACTGCTCCTAGATGGAGAATATAAATTCACAGTATACCAAAACTTTTACATTGGAAGATTTAATTTGGTTGATGAAAACATGAGCCCATGGTGTAAACTTCTATTTTCCTTCACCGCTCAATACTTCCAAGTGGGAGTAAATAGGTTCAAGGAATCTAAGAAGCTAAAGATTGACCTTGGAAATATGGATCACAACCACAATAAGCATGTGTACATGGAAAATTATGTATCACATGAAGTTCAGATGATAAAACCTCTTTCTCTACCTATTGCAGGGAGGTCCGTGGCACATGTATACCTTCGTATAAGGCCCAAGTTTGAGAAGGGTGCTTATCTTGAAAATGTGATATATATACCTAAAGACCCAATAGGTAGAAATAATACTGCACCCAAGAAAAAGGAGGTGGAAGAGATACAGAAAAAGGCACCAAGTGTATAAGGTACACAAATGGTGGGAACCCTAGGAACAAGTGCTAGAACAAGTATCTACTCACGTAAGAAAAGATCTCTAGTTAAGGAAAAGCCACCAAAACAAGAAAATCCTATCACAAAGGTGGAATCACCAGAGGAGGAAGAAGAAAGAAATGAATCCACTATATTGGAATCCCCAGTTAGGAAGAAATAGAAGGTGATGGAGGAGGATAATTCGGAGGACACTGAGAGCTTGTAGAACTACAGGGGTGAAAGGGATAGTGGTGAATGAAGATAAGGAAGAAAACATAGGAAAATATCATGGCAGTGCAGGAGGCCCTAGTCTAATGGTAACTGTTCCTAAGTGCATGCACATAGGAGGAAAGCAAATGAAGATACAAATATGAAGAATGGACTATATTGATAATCTAAACAAGGTGTTACACGTGCATTTCCAAAGCACAATGTCAGCATATTAACTCTTGGAAATGAAGTTGTTTAATGAAGAAGGTGCATACCCTCAGATGAGGAAGATGCTCTCTTCGGCAATTGAGTCCCACATCGACAAGCCAAAATTCAAAGTAAGCCAAGAAGAAATAATTAAGGTGCTTGATTCAAAAGGAGACAACCCCTTGGTTAGTGCTCAATATGTTTCAGATGAATAAGTCTGTAATGTACTCAAAAAAATTTTGGTTGAGGTAGAAGCTAGAATTTTCTGGACAAATGACAGAGTTAAATTTCTAGAGGTAGAACTAGAGAAGAAAGAAGAAGAGCTAGCTGGGAGAACAAAAGATCTGAAGCAAGAATATTTGGTCAGTGCCAAACTAAAGTGTGAGTTAAGGGATGAGAAGGAAAATGTACATGAGGTGTATAAGAAGGTAAAATCCATCACAAATGCCATTATTTTGAAGCATCTGGACCTAGCATCACCCGCGTAGAAGTATGGATCTACCCCAGAGTTCCTTGAGGAATTAACACGTATCCTCACCATGGAAAGGAATCCATTTTCCTTAGAATCTATGGAAGAAGTATCAGTGTGCCTTAAAAGGGAAGACAAACTAAAGGTTGTAGCAATAATTGCCAAGTACAGAAAGGTCCTTACTGTTGTAAAAATTGCTACCAAAGGTGGTGAGGTTGTGTATGACAACTATGTAGACAAAGATAGGGTGGTGAGTATTCTAGTCACCACTCACAAGGTAGAGCTCAAGTAATTCCAAGAGAATAACAAAAGGAATAAAGTGGAGTGGGATAGGATCTTAGCTGAGGTTGAGAAGAAGTTCGTAGCCATTAAAGTCCTATGAGGTTTAGTCAAGAACCAGCTGAAAGGGTTATACCCACAGATAAAAAAGGGGATGGATGCACTTGAGGATGTGGGCAAGCAACAGGAAGGGGTGGTTGAGGTAATGAATAATCAAGGAGACGGACTAAGTTTTGATGAGGTAAATGCCCTAGTCAACGACCTCTGCAAGAGAGTGCAAAATGAAGTCGATGCCTTGAACAAGTTGTTGTTGCAGGCTCACAGTACCCCTGGATACAGATCAGGCTTCTAGGTTAATCACTCTAGCATCTAGTGTGATTACACAACATGGAAACCTCTCTCTAAGTGTGGGACTTGAGAAACTGGGAGAGGAATCTCCAGATTAGAGGCTGGTTCCTCAAACTCCTCTGATTTGGATCTATATTTGCACAACTACAGAGGTTCAGGTCCTAATCTTACTCTAAATTACAGGGAGACAGGGATAGAAGTGCCAAAACTAACTAAAGGTGGTGATGCACCAAAAGGAGTGGTGAATATTTTTTTCAAGCAAATAGACACAAACCAAAGATTGCAACATAAAACATACACAGACTGATAAGATATAATTTAGGATTTGAAATGAAGCAGCTAATACAAAGGACTGAAACCATTCACAAAGCTTGCATTATCATTTCCAATGTCAAAACCACTGCATTACATCCTCAGAGAGGTAAAAAACTATTACAATCTTTGAAGAGGTCTGATTCTTGCAACAATCACTCACTAGAGGTGAAAGAAGAAGATTGCTATGCCAAAAAAGTATATATTTTGAAATGAGCCAAATCTAGCTTTTACATTGCATGGGTCGAGCCCAGGAGAGAGAAAATGTACAAAATGTGGGAGCCCATTCCTCATTGACTACAGATGCATTAAAATAGCATGGGGGACCTTACAAACCCATACCCTGTCATTTTTGACTGAAATGGAGGAGAATGCGACCCATTCTACATTAAATTTGGTCGCTGAAATGTCATTTCTGGCCATGGACACGCGTCAGATCCGTTTCTTAACTTTATCTCTCCACATTCAACCAAAATTGAAGATTGACCCCAAAATCATGTAGATAATTTTATAATATTTCCAATGGTATAAAGAACGTGCAAATCTGAGCTCTGGATCGAAAGATATGGCGATATGAAGATTTAGGGCACAAAACAGGCAAAAATGGGTTTTGAATTTTTTTCCCGTGCTCTGCCACCTGGACAACATGTGTCGGGCACTGATTGGATGAGAAATTCTCTCCCGTTTTCTTACGCGTGGGTTTTCCTTGAAAATTTTAACTTTTATAACACTTTGGAAAATATTTCATTTTTCCTCCATGCCCCCGCCACTTGGGACACGTGGCAGGATTTGGTTGGAGAACAAGGGCGCGGGGTCATCTTTCACCTTTTAGTTTTTTGGCCAAAACTTTTGCCAAATTCTCTAACTCCTCCCCGAGCTCCACACTTCCCTACTCCATTGGACACGTGTCCTCTTTTTATTGGCTTGGGCCAACGCTTCAAACCTTGCCCCTTTGAAATTTTGGATGTTTTCCCTTGTGACATGTGGCATCCCCTGATTCGTCCGCGGGCCTGCCAGCTTTTCGCGTCCCTTGCGTCCCTATGTCTCGGATGTCCCAGTGTGAAATTTCTCCTTTTCAGTCGATCTGGGCGGTTCACATCCTTCGCGTCCTCGTGGCCCAGATGTCCCAGACTGTTCCGCTCAGCAGTTAGTCAATTTTGCTTTAACCTTCGGCCGGTTGGCCTTTCTGCGTCCCACGTGTCCTCGCGGCCCGGATGTCCTTATGCTCTGTTGATATCCTGGTGGCCTTTCGGCTGATTCATGCCCCGACGTCCCAACTATCCCAAGGGACACCTGGACTAGGACTTAGCCAATTTTCATGATTTTTCCTGGCCCAAGCTTGTTTTTTGCAACTTTTTCACCTTTTCTTAGAACTTGCTCCTTTCTTCTTAGATAGGAGAATTAGCAAAAATATGAGGGGACCCTAGAAACATTATTTTTTTCCCTGAATCAATCTATTTTCTTGGGACTTGAGTCTTCTGATGCATGTTATCAATTTTACCCTGGGGGTGAAAATTGTATAACAATTTGGTGACTCAGCGGGGGTACCTGCCTGCTAGGTAGAAGATACTAGTTTCCTGAAGTAGTCCATTGGGCATGGAGTCATCAGATATTCTATTTAGAACCCCAACTGACTTAGAATGTGCAAGGAGGAAGATGGAATATCACCTAATGGGAACAAGGACTACAAAACATCTCCATGGATAGTAAGCTGTGCCAAAGCATTTAGGGAAAACAAAACTAACCTACAACAAAACAATGTGCACGAGCACTTGGAGGAATGAAAATTTAATCTAATATTTACAAAAGTAGTGAATTTCCCTCTAGAAGAAACACTTGAGATAGATTCCATTGACTAGAATCTGCAGTTCTTCACCATCCAATGAGGCCAGTTGGAAAGCATTATTGTTCTTGCACTTCGTGACCATGTATGGGCCACTCCAAAGGACATCAAATTTTGAATGCCTTCCCGATTTTTCTCTATCCACATCCCATTTCAACACTAGATCTCCAACTTGAAAAGATCTATCCTTGGCCTTCTTATCAAAGGTCTTTTTTATCAAAGCTTGATCCTTTTCCATTGCTTGGGATGCCTAATTTCTGATCTCTTGCAGCTCCATCAACTCTGCATACCTCACCTCCATGGGCTCAAACTCTAGCAACTCCAGTTGCTTCATGAGTTCCAATGTTGGCAACTCAAGTGACATGGGCAAGATTGCCTCTCTTCCATAGACAAGTTTGAATGGAGAGTTACCCGTGGATCTTTTGGGAGTTATCCTATCAGCCCATAAGGCTGATTTTACTTTGGTATGCCAAGACCTCTGATTCTCGTCAAGAGTCCTCCTAATGATCCTCAACAAGTTCTTGTTTGTAGACTCGGCCTGGCCGTTACCTTGAGGGTAATAGTTTGATGAAGTGCTTAGGTAAATACCATTCTTGACAACCCACTTAGTCACCTTAGATCCAATGAATGCCAATGCATTATCAGAGATTATTGTAGCAGGTACACCAAATCTAGTTGTTATCCCCTCATAAAAGTCTAAGATGCTAGACTCATTTGCCTCTTTGAGTGCTACTGCTTCTGTCCATTTGGTGAAATAGTCTGTGGCTGTCAAACTCCATTTGTGCCCTTGGATTGAATTGGGATTAATGACTCCAATGAAGTCCAAACCCCATTGCATGAATGGCTGGTCAACTGAGATTGGATGTAATGGAAGGGCAGAAAGTCTCTCTTTTCTTGTGAAGAATGCACAATTCTTACACCTCTTGATCCATGCATAGCAATCACTGAAGATTTTAGGCCAATAATAACCATCCTTCATGATTTTTAGAGCTGTCACTCTTGGTGCAAAATGACCACCAGCTGGTCCACCATGAAACTCTTCCAACAACCTTTGAATCTGATTTATGCTAATGCACCTCAGCAGCACTCCATTCACATCTTTCTTGAACAAAACTCCATCAATAATGGCATATGGGACAGCTTGCAATCTGAAGTGTCTCCTTTGGGTCTTGTTCATCTCTGGAGGACATAGGCCTGTACCTAGGAAGTGTATAATGCCTTGGGTCCACCAAAGAGTGGGGGTAGCATTTTTTTCTTCTTGATTGCCACTTGGATCATGGCTGTCCTGGACTGTCAAAACAGCCTCTTCTTCATTGCATACTTCTTTTTGCTTCCCCAAAACCAGCTGCTCACACAATCCTTTCCCTCTTACTAGCTTGTGGATCTTGATCTCAATGTCATACTACATGACATGGGTGATCCAACCTTCCCTTTTCTCATTCAAATCCTTGTTGAGGAGGAATTCCTTAACCCCAGCGTGTGAGACCAGCAACTGGACCTTGTTGCTTGAGATTAAATGCTTGAATTTCTTTAAGCTTCTGATTACTGTAAGCACATGCTTCTCAATAAAAGATTACCTCATCTCATAGTCATCTAGGCTTTGGCCAAAGAAGGCAATTGGTTGCTCATCATTATCCTTGTTCTGTTGTACCAAAATGGCAGAAATAGTGTCATTACCTCCAAATGCATAGAGAATGAAATATTTGGAGAAGTCTGGGTTGATGAGAGTTGGTGCTTGGGAGATGGATTCTTTGATTGCTTCAAAACTCTCCTTGCCTTTTGCTGTCCACTTGAAATCCATGCTCTTCTTTAACATTTTGGTGATGGGCTTGACAAGGGCTGTAAAATCTGGGACAAACCTCCGAACAAAGTTTATCCTTCCCAAGAAACTCTGAAGGGATTTCTTGTGGCTTGGCAATGGTAGTGCTCTTATGGCTTCAACCCTTTCTGGATCAATTGATAATCCTTCTTTGGAGACAATATGGCCAAGGAGCTTTCCTTCATGTGCAAGAAAGATGCACTTCTTAGGATTCAAAGACACTCCAAATCTCTTGCACCTTGTGAAGACTTGCATCAAATGAGAGAGGTGGTCTGCTGCATTTTTGGAAAAAATAGTGATATCATCAAGGTAGATCAACACCACATTGTTAATCAAACCTTTGAATGCCATGTCCATTTCCCTTTGGAAGGTAGCACCAGCGTTGGATAGCCCAAATGGCATTTTCCTGTATGCAAAAGTTCCCCATTTGGTTGTGAAGGCTGTCTTGAACTGGTCCTCTTCCTTCACCATAATCTGATTGTAGCTTGAGTAGCCATCAAGTAGTGAAAACCTCTCGGAGCTAGCCACCACTTGTAAGATTTTCTCCATAGAAGGGAGTGGATAATGGTCCTTGAGAGAGGCTCTATTCAAGTCTCTGAAGTCAACACACAATCTGATCTCTCCACTCTTCTTTCTGACTGGAACTAAGTTGGCAACCTAACTAGAATGCTTGATTGGGAATATGATCCTTGACTCAATCAGCTTGTCCAATTCTTTCCTCATGAGAGGCTCCATGTGTGGATTGATTGATCTTTGTTTCTACCTGACAGGCTTAGTATTTGGATCCAATTCGATGGTATGCTGAGCTAAGTTGGGATTGAAACCTTTCAAGTCTTCATAGCTCCAAGCAAACACGTCAGGGAACTCTTTACACAGCTGTATGAACTCATACCTTTCTTGTTCAGTTGTCATCCTTCCAATTTGCAATGGTTTATTCTCTTCTACCAAGATGGATACTGAATCCTCTCTCTTGACCTGAATGTTTGCTTTTTCCTTTCTATACTGGTCATTGGGATTAAAAATGGACTCCAAAGTGATAAGTCCTTTGGGCAGCTTGTTAGTTCTCAGCTATACCACTTGGTCACCATACTGCTGTTCCAATTTTTCTTGATTCTTGGCTGAGAACTCAGCTTCTTCTTGCAAGAAATGGATAATTTTCTGGTCATTTTCAAACACTTGCCAATTGGCATTGTTATCCGGCACTGAAGGCCTCACAATCATGTGGATTTTTGGCTATACCTTGTCTTGTTGAATGCTTTCCACAATGTCAAAGGCTACCCATACTGCTGCAAGCATGTCAGCAGCTTGATTCTCTTTCCTAGGAATGGATTTTATGCCAAAACCCTCAAAATATTCCATGAGGTCCCACACCCTATTCTTGTAGCACCTGAGTAGATCATTCTTGGCAGTATGTTGTCCCTTGACCTGATTTATAATCAATTTACTATCACCAAAGACATGCAAGTTCTTTATTCCTCTCTTGATTGCCCAATGCATCCCTTGCACCAAGGCTTCATATTCAATAGTTTTATTGGAGCATGCAAATTGAAATCTAAAAGATGAATAATACTTTACCCCTTGAGGTGAAACAAGCATGGCTCCACCTCTTACACCTTGTCTACTCCTTGATCTATCAAAAAATAGCTGCCATACCTCATTGTCATCCTTATGGCTTGGCTTGGTGATGCTAGGAATACGCTGATTTTCTTCGTGTATGCAATAAACCCCTAGCTGAGATTCTTCCACTTCTTGATAAGGATAAAATGCATGTACCTTGCTTGCCCATTCATCAAGAGTTAGATCTGGGATGCTTCCAACCTTAGTGTCAGCTTCATCAGTGCTTGGGTGATCTTCTTGATCAAATGCTGAGAAATTGGCATTAATCTGACTTGGGGTGAAAGGCTCAATGTGGAAGTTTGCAATAGGTTCAGACCTGATTGTATCCTTAGTTCCATACCTTGTTCTAAACAATATGTGTGACCAATCAGCAGACAAATATCTCCCAATCTTGGCTGTGAAGTCCCTTAACAAGCAAAGGGAAAAGATTGGTGGAAGGTCTATGACTGATACATCTTGTAAAACAACAACATTTGGACATGCATGCAAGGTAAGACTCAAGTTTCTAATCACCCCAATTGTTGTTACTGCTGTCCCATCTAGCTGCACTACCCCTTTGGATGTTGTTTCATACTAGAGCCCTAGCTGATCAGCTATTTTTTTAGGAATTACTGAGCTACTTGCCCCGGAGTCTATCATGCAATTGTGCACTAGCTGATTTCAAATGATTAATGAAACATAGAAAGGAGGGGGATTTAACATTTTACCTTGCTGTCCTCCTTGATTTCCCTCAGGCTAGGCAGCATTTGTAAGCACTTTGTCTTGCATCTGAACTTGCTGATTCGAAGTTGACTAGTCCTTCATGGTAGCTTGCAGCAGATCTCTTTGTCCTGGGATAGATAGGGATTCCCACATTGATATGTTGACGTTTTTCTTCTTCATCTGATCAATGATATTGAATGGTGATGAAGGATCTCTTTGTTGTCCCTTGGTTTACACATTCACTCCTTGCATGTGGGCAGCAACAACTAGTATTTGAGTTGGCTTAGGGGCTGTTCTTGGCTGCCCTTGTGCATTTACAACTGGATTTTGCTTGCCAATCATTTGTGGAGTCATGGAAGGTCGTGGATTGGTTGGGGCTAATGGCTGTTCTTCACCCAAATTCCTCCTTTTTGACCTTGTGTTGGCTGCAACACCTTGTGAAACTGCCTGGTTCATGCCGCAAAAATCCTCTGCTTGCCAATTTACCAATGTGGTGTCATTTGGGGCTGATTGCTGTTGGAATTTTTCTTGTTGTTGGATGTTTCCTTGACTGCCCTCACCCTCCACACCAGTAGTTGTCACCATTAGTGCTTGATTCAAAGCACCATTGAAGCACATGGATTGGTTATGAGGCTCATTGCATGGAAAACACTAGTCATACTCCTAAGCAATGTTGTTTTATGTTGGCACTAATGCCTTAGAGGCAGATATGACATTTAGATTATAGGGTTGGAATGGTCTATTGGTAGGAGGCCTTGTTTGATTCATATTTGTAACTTGATTAGGAGGCCTTTGTGGTTGGTATGGCTACCTGTTAGGCTGAGCTTGGGGTTGATAAGAAGGTCTAAAACTTTGGGCCTGCTACCTTTTGAGAGTAACCAACTCATTGCCTAGGTTTTGTAATTACTTCATGACTTCTTGAAGCTCATTTGGGGCACTTGGAGATGAAGTGGAAGTTTCATTTGAACTCTGATTTCTAAGAGTGGGAGAAGGAGCCAAATTAGGTGCTTGATTGGCGTTTGGACTCTCTAAACTTGGAAACAATGGCATGGGAGGCCTAGGGGCAAGTTTTCCAGCTTGGATCAAACAATTTTCATCCCTAATGGCAATGCTATAAGCCATAGGGATAGTTATGCCTCCCATGGATGGAATTAACATAGAAATATCAGAATTTAGAGCTTTGAGATAGTAAAGAAAAGAACCTTCTGCTGTTGGCCTGACTGCCACTGGAATTCTCTCCCAAGTCTTTTGAAATCTGAAGTTGAAATCAGTCAGCTGTTCATTGGGAGCTCTCTTGATGGTTTTCAGCTGCTCCAAAAGAGACAAGTTGTCTCCCTTCTCTCCAAATTTCTCATGAAGTCCTATACACAGCTGATTCTAATTTATGATAGAACCAGATCCAAGGCTTCTAAACCATTGCAATGCTTTACCCTTGAATGAAGACGCCAACAACTTGACAGCCACTTGCATTTCATTGATTTCATGGATTGCACAAAGGTTAGCAATATCTTTAACATGATCACCTGGAGTAGTCTGATTTTCTCCAGTAAAGTAAGGAATGTTCTTCAAGGCTGAAAGAGGAATTGGATGTTGTGCATTGAGGGCAAGTGGGTTGTTACCTATGAAGTTGACATAGGGGTTGTTTTGTGCCATTCTAATTGGTCTTAAAACCCTTGTTGACTGAATGAAAGGTCTACCAAGTGGAGGAGTTGAGAGAGTTATGCTTGGTGGAGATGGAGACCTTTGAGTCCTTCCTCTTTGCCTTCTTCTTGGAGATAATTTTAGGTATTCAAACAACACTTCTTCTTCTCCAACTCTTGACCTTGTGGTGATTCTTCTCATGAGTTTTCAGGCCTGCACTGCTAAAACCATTTGATTCTTCCCCTTGGAGTCACTAGATATGCAAATAATAGCTCTTTTCAAGCAAGAAAATTGTAACAGATGCACATCAACCTTGCTGTAATAAAATGAGACCTCTAGTGTCCCACCGGGTATGCCAAAACTGTTGTTGCAGGCTCACAGCACCCCTAGATGTAGATCAGGCTTCTAGGTTGATCACTCTAGCATATAGTGTGATTGCACAACATGGAAACCTCTCTCTAAGTGTGGGACTTGAGAAACTGAGAGAGGAATCTCTAGATTAGAGGCAGGTTCCTCAAACTCCTTTGACTTGGATCTATATTTGCACAACTACAGAGGTTCAGGTCCTAATCTTACTCTAAATTACAGGGAGACAGGGATAGAAGTGCAAAAATTGAAACTAACTAAAGGTGGTGATGCACCAAAAGGAGTGGTGAATTTTTTTTTCAAGAAAATAGACACAAACCAAGGATTGCAACATAAAACATACACAGACTGATAAGATATAATTTAGGATTTGAAATGAAGCAGATAATACAAACAAAGGACTGAAACCATTCACAAAGCTTGCATTATCATTTCCAATGTCAAAACCACTGCATTACATCCTCAGAGAGGTAAAAAACTATTACAATCTTTGAAGAGGTCTGATTCTTGCAACAATCACTCATTGGAGGTGAAAGAAGAATATTGCTATGCCAAAAAAGTATATATTTTGAAATGAGCCAAATCTAGATTGTACATTACATGGGTCTAGTCCAGGAGAGAGAAAATGTACAAAACGTGGGAGCCCATTCCTCATTGACTGCAGATGCATTAAAAAAGCATGGGGGACCTTACAAACCCATACCCTATCATTTTTGACCGAAATGGAGGAGAATGCAACCCATTCTGCATTGAATTTGGTCGCTGAAATGTCATTTCTGGCCATAGACACGTGTCAGAGCCGATTCTTAACTTTATCTCTCCAGACTAAACCAAAATTCAAGATTGACCCTAGAATCATGTAAAGAATTTTATAATACTTTTAATGATATAAAGAACATGCAAATCTAAGCTCTGGATCGAAAGATATGGCGATATGAAGATTTAGGGCACAAAAAAGGCAAAAATGGGTTTTGAAGTTTTTTCCGCACTTTGCCACCTGGACGACACGTGTCGGGCGTTGATTGGATGAGTAATTCTCTCCCCTTTCCTTACGTGTGGGTTTTCCTTGAAAATTTTAACTTTTATAACACTTTGGAAAATATTTCATTTTTCCTCCGCGCCCCCGCCACTTGGGACACGTGGCAGGATCTGGTTGGAGAAGAGGGGCGCGGGGTCATCTTTCACCTTTTAGTTTTTTGACCAAAATTTTTGCCAAATTCTCTAACTCCTCCCCGAGCTCCACACTTCCCTGCTCCATTGGACATGTGTACTCTTTTTATTGGCTCGGGCCAATGCTTCAAACCTTGCCCCTTTGAAATTTTGGACATTTTCGCTTGTGACACGTGGCATCTCCTGATTCATCCGCGGGCCTACCGGATTTTCACGTCCCTATGTCCCGGATGTCCCAGTGTGAAAGTTCTCATTTTCGGTTGATTGAGGTGGTTCGCGTCCTTCGCGTCCTCGCGGCCTTGATGTCCCAGACTGTTCCGCTTAACAGTTAGTCGATTTTTCTTTAACCTTCTGCCGGTTTGCCTTTCCGCATCCCGCGTGTCCTCGCGGCCCGGATGTCCCTATGCTCTGCTGACTGCCTGGTGGCCTTTTGGCTGATTCGTGTCCCGACGTCCCAACTATCCCAAGGGATGCCTGGACTAGGACTTAGCCAATTTTCATGATTTTTCCTGGTCCAAGCTTGTTTTTTGCAACTTTTTCACCTTTTCTTAGAACTTGCTCCTTTCTTCTTGGACAGGAGAGTTAGAAAAAATTTGAGGGGACCCTAGAAACATGATTTTTTTCCCTGAATCAATCTATTTTCCTGGGACTTGAGTATTTTGATGCATGTTATCAATTTTACCCTGGGGGTGAAAATTGGATAACATAAGTTAGAGGCCCAATTGCATAGAGATTTTCCTATCTTGTTACAGTAATGACAACACTTCCCCAATATTTCATATTTCCCAATTATTCTTTCCATTATTCCTTTCCAAATAGTTATTTTCTCCCAGAATCTTTTAGAATTATTTATTTTTTGAAGACGTGTTCTCACGGGCAGAGAACAAGTAAAGTGTGGGGTGATGTTGGGCCCCTAAAATATTAAGTACAAAAAGGTGCATGAACGTGCAAGGTATAAGTTTAGGGGTGGGCACACAAGGAGAAGACATGCAAGGTAGGGTTCTAGGAGGGTTTAATAGAACAAGTAGTGTGCGTGCAAGGTAGAACAAGGTTTTGGGACTTAGCCATATTTGGTGTATCGAGAAAGACACAAGAAAAGCATGACCTGCCTATGTATGATGAATGGATAAGGTTCCATCCTAGCGTCAGGTTGGCCTATGAAGGAATATACCCTACGATGGAAGCTTCTAGAATACCATCATGGAAAGGAGTGGAGATCTCAAGCCTCGAGGAGCATGCTCTCATGGAGGACCACATTGGGACACTTAGCGACGGATCTGAAGCCTTAGATAGGTGGGTTGGTAGTTTAATAGGCCTATAAATACAAGCACCTGTAGAGGAAGGAAATGAGAGTATATCAATAGAGATCAAAGCTCTATAGAAACTCTACATGGAGTTTTACTCGGTTAGGTAGATGAAATATAGGATAAGGATGCATCAACGGGCTTAGGAGTGTAATTTTTTTTTTGAGAGCTAAGGGATGTGAATCTAGTTATGATGTATGACTTTGTTTTTCCATATTGTGATGTTCTGTAATGGATCTAATGGATGTAATGAGGTTACCAACTTATTTTAATATGATTATTAATGATTCTAGTCCATACACATATCTTCATAGTTTTGTTTCATGTATATTTATGAAATGAGTATGAATCCTTATGCATTTTCCTTTCTATTTTGGTCCAGTCCTATAATATGTTAAGTATCTTTCTGTCTAGGATGACTGCATTGGTCTAGAAGCCATTATGAGCTCTATGATTACTTCATGTCTCTTTTTTGTTCACTCTCCTTAAGTTCCTATCATAGATGATGTTTCCCACTAAACTCACATAAAGGAGAGACTCAACACCCGCGCATTCCTCAGGTGAGCACCTAGTGCCCACTAGGTGATAAGCCAACGCACATGGGATTCCCTTACTCTTTGGTGGGTGTAAAAATTACTACATTATGTAATACATAGATCATTGAAAAAGCTTCACGCTCTGTAGTTGTGTAATTTTATTCTGCAGGAGTTAGCTTTTTACTATAAAAACATATAGGATGATCTATAATACCTTCTCTAGTTTGAGCCAATACCATGCCAATGGCCATGCCAAAGGAATCCACATGTACATGAAATGGTTGGTCCCATGAAGGAAAACATAGAATAGATGTGGTAGTAATTTTCTCCTTTAATGTCTCGAATGCGTGTTGTTGTGGTTCTCCCTAGTAGAATGTACCTTTACCTTTCAGTAACTCTTCCAATGGTGTAGAAAGTTTAGCATATCCTTTGATAAAATTTCTATAATATCTAGTATGATACAAAAATTCATGCACCTCACTTTGACTGGTAGGATCTCTTAGGCCAATAATAACTGCAACCTTGGTTGGATCAACCAACAAACCTTCCTTGCAAATTATGTGTCCTAACAGTATTCCAAATGGTGTAGAAAATATGCACTTCTTTATGTTTAAAGAGATACTCAACTATCTACATATTTCAAATATTAAACATAGATTGTCAAAATGGTCCTTAACTAATCCATATGATGTGCAATCATCCAAATAAACCTGTAATAAGTTGTGAATAAATTCCTTGAATTCTTGAACAACTATGCACAAAAATATAGCAGGTACATTTTTCAGACAAAAAGGCATTACGATAAAAGTGAAGCTACCCCATTCATTAGTAAAAGTAGTCTTTTCTTGATCCTCCTGGACAATCCTAACCTGATGATACCTAGAGAAACCATCTATAAATGAATAGATTTCACACCCTACAATGCCTTCTAGTATTTCCTTAACAAATGGTATAGGAAAGGGATCAATCTCATAGGCAACATTCAACTCCCTGTAGTCCATGTAGATCCTAATCTGTCCATCCTTCTTGATACTGATCATAATTGGACTAACCCATCTTGACTCATCATAGGGCTTGATAATCCAGAACTTCAACATTTTTTCAATCTCTTCTTTGACCTTTTTGCGCAAGTTTGGGTTCATCCTGTAGGGTCTCTTTATAACTAGGTGCACACCCTCTTTAAGCTTTATCATCTCCCCTAATGACTCATTCATGCCTTTAATTTCATGGTACCCCCTAGGGAATAAGTCCTAATAATCCTTTAGTAACTCTATGATTTTTTCCACTTTAGAGTCTGACCAATAGTCTCTAATTATGGCTTCCTTAGGCTCAACATCTAATCCAATATTCACCTTCTTTGTCTTCATAGGTTCATGATAGGCGCACGTGGTCTTATCTGTATTGTCCAACAACTCATGCATACCTATTGAATGGTTTACATCTAGATTTTCTACTTCTTCGTCATCCACTAAGTAGACCATTTTTCTTTTTTCTTTCTCAAGGAAATTGCATTGAACTAGTGTGGCATTGGTCTTTGTCTCTTTCACAAGATGTGCTCTTGACTTTCCTTCATCTAATAAATCTTGAAGGAGTTCTTATGACTTGGAACTATCTCCCATAGTGAAGTGCTTTATGAATCTTAATGATTATTTCATCGGAGGTTTAGTAGAGAAGAAGTCAAACATCTGGGACATTCCTGTAATTAAATCTTACCATTTTCCAGTCTCTCAATGGAGCTCTGCATATACATACCAAGCACGTGTGCAACCTTGTAAAGTGGAATAGAACTTGTGTACCCAAAATGAAGGTGGTAGAGCTTCTTACCCCTCTGTCCATAGTCTCTCACACTTCTGAACATGGTGCTGAATAGGTTGATTACCATGATAAGTGCAGATTTGAGTAGGTGCATTGCTCCTGAAGAACCTAGTAGAAAGATAAATCCTAATTTCATTCCATCCTATAAGATTATCCTTATGGGCTACCCACCAGCATGTTGCTATCCCACATATTGTATAAGCTAGCATATTTCTTATTTCCAATGGGTCTATCCACTATTCCTCCATGGCGCATAGGAATACCATAGGATCTCCTTCTCTGGTGTAACAAGGTACTGAGTTGTTACCTATTCTCCTGATATAATGCAATTTTCTTCCCTTAAGAAATATGCTCTTTAATTTGCACCCTACTAACTCATAAGTTCTATAATTCAAATTATAACAAGAAACACTTGTAGTATTTTGTAACGCCCATTAAAAAAAACCCACTTGAGACCTAAGAAACAACCCAAGGTTAGTTAGGGGAAATTATGGAATAATGTTTTTTTGTTTAAAAGAGTATCCTACCAGGTTACAAGGTGAAAAATGTCACTAACAAGTTCCAGAATAACTCTAATCCATTAGAATATAATTTTGTTTATTAACAATTATTAGAGGTCACAAGGTCCAAAATTTAGGGTTAGAAGATTCAACTAGGTTCAGAGGGTAATTCCTCACCATAGCCACTCTCTAATAGGATTAAATATTTAACTTTATTTTTCTCACACTTAACACATTCAAAATTTCCATAAATCATTCCCAGTGGATAGGAAATTTCCTCACCTTTACATTTATATAAAGAAGTCCTCCTAACTCCTCATAAAAATCAAATTATGGGACGGCGGGCCTTGGGGTGAAAATTTTCCCAACAGCAAGCCTGCGGGCCAAGGGGTGAAAATTTTCCCTTGTGTAGATCGGCGGAGCAGGGAAGATTTTTAGTGCTTTTCCCCTCTGTGGGGAAAAAGTTTGATTTTCCTCTGTGTACCCGCGAGCCCAAAGAGGACACATGTCAAGCTCTGATTGGCGTGGGGAAAACCGGACTTGGGGGGAAACATACAAATTTTAGACTTTTTCTTAAAAAAGTGCAAGGGGTTAAATTTTGCACGTGCCTTCGACGATCCCATATGACACCACATGTAATGATTTCATTGAATGTGGGTTGACAGACTATTGGATTACTTTTAGGATTTAAGATCTTTAAGTTTAAAAAGTTCAAGGTATCAAAAATTTACACGCCTCCACCGACGCCTAAGGCTGCCATGTGTTAACCCTTCATTAGCTGTAGGTTAGTGGGTTGGTGGAGATATTTAATGAAATTTTCCAAAGGGGGGGGGGGGTAAAAAGGTTTAGTTCTAAAATACTCTCATGCCTCCGCCAAGCCACGTGGCAGCACCCTATTGGCTGCATGTTGGAGGGGCTACAGGGAAAATTATAATTTTTTTTCCAAAAAATATTTTCTTGAAATGATTAAGTTATAAGGGTTCCACCCCTCAACCATGCCACATGACAGTACCCAATTGGATGTGGGATGGCAGGGGCCGTGGGGAACTTAGGGAAATTTTTCCAAAGTTTAATTTTTTTTAACAGTTAGATTTTTTTTAAGGCTAAATTGAAGTAGAAACTTCAAAAGGCCATAACTTAAGATAGAGATCTCGGGTTTGGTAAAAAAATGACTTTTTGGAAAGCTCTCGATGCCCTATTTCCACATAAAACATTAATTTTAGATTTTTATAAAGTTTAAGTGGTCAATTTTAAGAAAAATGTCCTGTAGGATTTTTAAAAGTAAACTAGTATGTTTTAACTTATAAAATTTGTTCAATTTGATCTTTCTCCTCTCTCAACATGTCAAATGGACATGGAAAATTATTCTAAGAAGAATTTTAGGATGTATTGGAAGGTGATTTTACTTGATTAATTTCCAATTTGAATTTTTACAACTGCTGACAGTAAAAAGACTGTGAAAGGTTTGGGCCTGATTTTGAAAAGTTCTAAAATATTTCCTTAAATGTTTTTTTTTCAATTTGAACTCTTTTATACCCTAACATGTTCAATTTTAATGTTTTAATGTTATTTATTGTTTACAGGCTCGAACTGTGAAATTTAGAGGAAGTATTTGCCAGTTTTAAATTTATAACAGAGATCAAATTAAAAAGGGTCTATCTAACTTTTTCATCATTCAAGTATGGAAATTCATTTATATTCTAGTCTAATACATTTAGTTGATTCAAAAAACCATTTAGTGGCTAAAATTTAAAGTCTGGTTTCCAATTTTATCTTATTTTCAAAATCAAAAAGTAATATAGTTCCTTCATAAGTATTCCTTTCTTTCAAACATAGATTTAAATAACATTTAAAGATTAGATTTCAATGCAACAATGTAAATGAGAAAGGTATTGCAATCCTTTATTGATTTCATATACAACATTACATATTTCAATTTCTTTCTTTCAAATGAATAGAATAGAGTATATATATCTTTCACATTTCAAATTTATAACTTTCATAGCTTAATACAAAGTATCTTTCCATTTCAAATAATATACTGATCATCCACTTCAAGTTAAAAGGTTTGCAATGAGATTTCATTTCACAAGGTACTGTCAAACTGTCTTTCTCCTCTACTCCAAAACAACAACATGCATTCTTCTCATTCATCTAATTTTATCACAATAGGAGTGGGGGAAAGGCAACACTCTGTACCCAACCAAGACATCCAATGAAGAGGAGAACCCATCCTTCTTCATTGGCCCCAACCACAATGCAATAAGAAATGTATTTCGACTCATGGCAACAACAGGCTTCCACATCAAAAAGCAATCTTTCAACATGAATAGTTCCAATTAAAAACAAAGTCCAAAACAAAACAATAGTTTTGCAAACACATGAAACACATCACACAAAACTTAGGCTTCACCATTTAAGCCAAAGGAGCAAGAAATATGGGGGAAGTTGCTTATGCCTCCCAATGGGAACTGGGTATCCACCTGTAAAAAAATGCCAATATAAAACATCTCCCATATAACCTTATGCCCCCTAGAATCCCACCTTATGCCCCCCACAAGTAATAAATGTAAGCTACTTCTTTTCCATGGTGGATCCTAATCCCAAAATCCCTCAACAATAAATTTGATGCCACTGACATTCCCTTATGCCCCCCCACATGGATTCCTCATAGCCTTCTCCTACACCTTTCCTAGGCAGTTTAACCAACCATCCAACAACACATAAAACATTCACCAATCACACAAACATAAAAATAAATAAAATCATATATGAAGAGTTAAGTTCCTACCTCTCCATGGTAGATTTTTTTCCAATATAGCAAGTCTTCAATGTCAAAACGAAATCCCAAAATAAGCAATGCCCAAGTATGAAATGCTCTCCAATCTCCTCCAAAATCAACAAGAGCTCCAAACAGCAAAAATTTCCCAAAAGGAAGTATGAAAAAAGTTCAAAAACCCAAAACAAAGCAAGGTGTTCTAATTTTATGGAAGAGGGAAGAGAAGACGATGAGGTGGATCCATGTAGGATGCCACATCACACATCCTCAATTCCAACAAAAAATTCAATTTCATTCTCCAATGCACAATAAAGAGGTGGGTGAATAATATGGTAATAAACTTACACACTCCAAAAAGCCCACACCCCAAAGGATTGAATTTAATAAAATGTAAGAAGAGTGCAATTAAATTTTACAACTTGAATTATAAAAATGCATTAAAAAGGTATAAAATCAACCCTCCAACCATAGGTATGGTTGGTAAATAAAATTAAGAGGTATGGGACAAGTTTTACTTGTCCCACAAGCCTCCAAAAATAGCCTCCAAGGACAAATTCGAATTTCTAAGGAGGTGGAGCATTTCATACTCCAAAATCTAACTTACACAACTCTTACACATACTTACACATCACTTACCACATTATTACACATTAATTACACATCACTTACCACATTTAAGACAAGAGCCAACAAATTCTATAATTATTTTCTTATATCCCAAATTTGATTAGTTAATTTATTTTAACAATATGATTACTCACATTAATCCTCCACAATTAAAAGAATAATGAAAGGGGTAAATGCATCACAAAATAAACACTTGAAACAATAATAAAAAGGAACCACATTAATAAATACATAAATCCCCTTGGTCACATTCAAAGGTAATCCCCCCCATGGGAATCCCTAACAAAAACAACAACAACACACACACACACACACACACACACACACACACACACACACACACACACACACACACACACACACACACACACACACACACACACACACACACACAAAACATGTTGCCATGGTGACCTTGTTGAATTCATCTAGAATTCCAATGTGGTTGGTCTCAATCCCCAAATGTTTGTTGTGATATTTTAACCTAAAAAACACAAATACCTCATTCAGCCTCTTGGTCATATCAAAACATCCATCATGTTATAAATATAATCACAAAATCATCTATACATATGAATCACAACAACATCAAGGCAATCAAAAATATCACTTACAATTTATATCATTAACTATATCATCATCATATAAAAAATATTTTCTAGGTCTACTCACAATATCAAAAAATCACATGTCCAAACAACATTCATAATATATCCATGTCAAATAGTATATCATCATCTACATATGAAGTGTCTCTAATAATAATCATGCATCATAACTAAATCAAGATCAACAATAATCCAGAGTCCAACATCTAACATCATACTAATTCAAAACCATAATAATTTCCATAATGTAATCAACAATATCAAGATCAGTATCAAAAGGTGTCAAAGGGAAGTGGGCACTACATCCACCTCCCCTTAGACTCGAATTCCTCCTAGAAGTAACTGGAACAAATGTGAAAACTAAACTCGTAGTAAAGTAGCATCCTCCCATGTAGTTGTAGTCTCATCATATTTTTCCCACTGCACCTGAACCTGATCAACCTCTCTTCCTCGAAGGCCTAGGGTCCTGTAATCTAGGATGCGAATGGGCTCCACCATCACATGCCCCTAATCCTACACCTGCAATGATGTCTAATCCAACACATGAGAAGGATCTGCAACATATCTCCTGAGAACTGAAACATGAAATACATCATGTATGTGAGACAAGATTGTTGGCAATGC
The DNA here is from genome assembly GCA_019776745.2 of Taxus chinensis. NCBI lineage: Eukaryota > Viridiplantae > Streptophyta > Pinopsida > Cupressales > Taxaceae > Taxus > Taxus chinensis. Next base: position 289,512,667 of record CM034154.1, on the reverse strand, counting down.
TAGATGATAGGCCAAAGGGCCAATACACTCCAAGATCTCAAAAGGACCAACAAATATAGGAGATAACTTCCAACCATTTTCGTAACAGATAGGGATCTTATGTGGCCTAAGACGAAGAAACACCTTTATGCCCACATCAAAACTATGGTCGGTCCTATGTTGATATGCATACTTCTTCTGTCTATCATGTGCCTCCTGTAGTCTCTGTCTGATCAATACCACCTACTGCTCCATGTCCTACAACAAAGCTGGTCCAAGAGAAACCCCATCCTCTAGCATGTCCCAGCTAAGAGGTGTCCTGCACTCTCTACCATACAAATCCTGAAAATGAGCCATGCCTCTAGAACTCTAGAAACTATCGTTATAGGAAAACTCCACTAAGTACAGGTACTCCTCCCATCTAGACTGTTGATCCATCACATACATCCTGAGCATGTCCTCTAAAATCTGATTCACCTACTCAGTCTGTCCATTTGTCTCAGGGTGATATGTTGTGCTGAAATTGATCTTCATCCCAAGGGCATGCTGCATGGTAGTCCAAAAAATGGGAAGTGTAAAAAGGATCGCGGTCACTAATGATCTTCTGTAGAATCCCATGTAACCTAAAAATATCATCCAAATATACCTGTGCCACTACTCTAGCTATATAAGTGGTCTCCACCAGAGAAAATTTAGCCACTTTTGTCAATTTATCAACTGTGACCATAATGGTGTCATGGTGATATTTTGACATCGGTAGCCCAATAATGAAATCCATGGAAAATGGTGTCCCACTTCAATTCCGCTATAGCATGAGGAAAAGTAAGGCTAGCTGGATGTTGATGCTTGACCTTAACTCTCTGGCACTCTAAACATCATGACAAGAACTACACCACATCTCTCTAAAGTCCTCTCTAATGATACAACTGTCTCAAGGTGGCGTGCATCTTCTTCACCCCAGGATGGACTGAATAGGGTGCACAATGTGCCTCTACCAAGATGTCCTGCCTCAAGCCTCCATCTCTGGGAACATAAATCTCACCTCTATGCCTGAGAATACCATCTTCCTCTAAATTAAAACCATCAAAATTCCTCTCGAGGGGTTTCTGAGACTCAATCTCTACTCAAAATGAAAGTTAGAAGATATCAAGAGGAAGCTACTAAAGAATATTGTTCAAAAAATATATGCTCATTAAGGTGGACTAGCCACATGTCTCCATCTGTTGAGAGTGTCTGCTACCACATTCTCCTTCCTCGTAACATGATCAATCTCCTTATCATACTCATAAAGAAAATCCATCCAACACCGTTGATGAGTGTTGAGATTGGGCTGTGTGAAGAGGTGACGAAGACTCAAGTGATTTTTACTGAGTGTGAATCTCCGACCAAGAAGAAAGTGTCTCCATCAAACCAAGGTGTGCACAACTACCACAAGCTCAAGATCATGAGTCAGATAATCAAGATCGTAATATTTGATTTTGTGAGACTCAAAAGCCACTACTCTACCCTCTTGCATAAACACACCTCCAAGCCTTGCTAGGGAAGCATCTGTGCAAATGAAAAAATCACCCTGAGGATCTGGCACTGCAAGAATAGGTTTTCTAGTGAGACACTCCTTCAGTTTCCTAAAGGCTTGCTCACATTTGTCTGACGAAACAAACTTCTTCCCTTTCCTCTGAAGGAAAGTGATGGGGTGTGTAATCCGAGAGAAGTCCTGAAAAAATCTCAAGTAGTAACCTTCTAATCCCATGAAACTATGTACCTCCGTCACAATAGTGGGTGTTGGCCAATCTATAATAGATATAATCTTGGGAGGATCAATGATGATACCTTCCCCAGAAATGATGCAACCCAAATATTGTACCTTAGTCTAAAAGAATGCACACTTCTCCAAGTTCCCGTAAATTTTCTGCTCCCGAAGACACTAAATAACTTGGTAAAGGTGTCCCTCATGCTCCTCATGCATATTTGAGTAAATCAAAATTTCATTAAGGAAGATGAGCACAAAGTGATTGAAGAAGGTCCTAAATACCCCATTCATCAAACTCATAAACACTGCGGGGGAATTAGTCAAACAAAAAGGTACTACTGTGAATGCATAGTGGCCATATCTCGTACGAAAGGTAGTCTTATGAATATCCACCTCCAAAATCCTTAGATGATGGTAACATGACTTAAGGTCTATCTTAGATAAAATTGTGGCTCCCTTTATCTGATCAAAAAAATCATCTATACGCAGAAGGGGATAACAATTCTTGATCGTTACCTTATTTAACTGGCGGTAATCAATACAAAAATGCAAAGATCTATCATTCTTCTTCACAAAGATCACTGGTGCACCCTAAGGGGATACACTAGGATGGATAAGGCCTTTCTCCAAAAGGCCCTCCACCTACAACTTGAACTCATAGAGATCTAGGGTGGTCATCCGATAAGGTTCTCATGAAATAGGATCTACTCCTGGAACTAGATCTATGTGAAAATCAATCTCACAGTGGGGTGGTAACTTGGGTAGCTCCCCTGGATAGACATCAACAAACTCTCTCAAAATGGGGTGATCATCTAGCGATGGTTCATTAGACTCATCCTCTGATAAGTCACTGACTGTAACACCATACATCTGATAACCCCATCGCACACACCACTTAAGCTGCATAACGGAGATGGTGCCAATAGAAATGGGTCTCCTAACCCTTGAAATCATTGACTCCACTCCTAGATCATCTACACAAGATATAGTCTTGTGGTAACAATCCATCCTAGCCCTGTGTGTAGATAACCAATCCATACCCAAAATGACTCCATATGAGCCCAAAGGAAGGATACAGAGATCTGAGGTAGTGGTGAAAGGCCCCAAATCCACTGCACACTCATAAAATAAGGAGTCTACAAAGATCTTGGCTCCAGAAGCCATCTCAACATCCCAACTATGAACCTACCTAATTGTCACTATCCTACATTGCTCTACTAAAGATGGTGCAATGAAAGAATTGGAAGAACTATAATCAAACAAGATAGAGGTAGGAATACCCCCAATACTACCTGTAGTCTCAATAACTATGCTCTGATGCTCTACCTAGAATTTCTTGACCACTACATATATCCTATGCCTGCATCCCATGTCACCAATAGTTAGCTCTGAGATCTGTGTCTTACCTTTGTTAGGGTTATGTGGGCAGTCTCTCCAAAAATGTCTAGTAACACGAAAACCAAAACAACCACCTGATCTTCCCCAATGAGTAGCACCTCTAGTAGGTGCTCTACAAGTCTGTGCTATGGATCCTGATGAGCCAACTATGGTCTGTTGTGGCCTCTTCTAGCAAGCTCTCACTGACTGAGCTCTAGGTCCACCCTGTGTCCTGATGGGACCCCTAGGAGGAGGCACCATACTCTGACCTCTCTAGGTATCAAGTCTTTGTGGAGGTCTATAAGGTGGGCATGATTGTTGCTACTACTACTACTACTGGGGTCTAAATGATGACTGTGAAGAACTCTGGCCACCATGAGGAGGAGGTATTGACCCCCTCGATCTATTATCCAGAATCTATTGTATGTGGCTCCAGACTCAGTCTCTAGCCTAGTGGGTCTTTCCCTAAGTCTCCTCTGCTATGTAGGCCTTCTCAATGGCCTCTGCTAAAGTCTATCGACAATGGATCCATACTGCGCCTCCAATGTCTAGATTCAGGCCCTAGATGAACCTATGGATCTGCACCTGCTCATCCTGCATGTATTCAACATACTAAAGTAGATCCAGAAATCTACTCTCATACTCTACTTTTGAAAGAGATGTCTGTTGAAGGTCATGAAACTCATCTATCCGCTGTTGTATTAACCTCCATGAAATATATCTACTATAGAAATGATCCTCAAAGAGCTCCCAGGTAACCCTATCAGAATCAACATGGAGCTTCTGATCCTCTTTCCTCCACAATACTCCTGCTCCATCCCTCAATAGATTGATCAGAACACGAGCTTTTGTGTTGCTAGAACAAGGAAAAATCTTGAAGCAACCACTCAATCTCACTAGCTAGGCCTTTTCATGAAATCCACATGTGTCACAAGAATAATGTGATGGTCAAAGCTTCAGGATCTCCCTGATGTGATTTATAGCTATGGTCTGATGGCCTCTAGGCCTCTCTGCATGCTCGTCCCTACTCTCTATATGCTCTAAAACTTGGTTACCCTATCCTCTTTGTGGTGACTCTTCCCTAGTTGAATCTACATGGGATTTCTCTCCTCCATTATCATCACTGGGTCGAGGAGATTCCTGAGAATCAACAGATGGCTCCCTACCATGTTTTTCCGCATGCCCTCCTACTGATCCTCCGCGTAGAGCGGCATTAACATCCTGAAGAGTCTACAAAATCTGGGTAGGATGACTGCTATAGCATGATCTGGTTGTGGTAATTCTGAGTCTATGTGAAAATTCCCCTCATCCCGTCTATGCCTCCTACACAAACCAAGGGGAGAGTTAGCTCATTTTTCTAAGTTTTATTCAATTTCCATGTTTACTAAAAATATGTAATTTCTAAACTAAGTTGTTTTCTAGATTTAAAAGTGTGCTAGGTTTAAGTTTCATGTCCCAATTATTCTAGTGTGCCCAATGGTCCAATATTTTGAACCACTTCTCTAATACCAAGTGTAACGCCCATTAAAAACAACCCACTTGAGACCTAAGAAACAACCTAGGGTGGGTTAGGGAAAATTATGGAATAATTTTTTTTGTTTAAAAGAGTCTACTACTAGGTTACAAGGCAACAACAATCACTAAAAAGTTCTAGAACAACTCTAATCCACTAGAATATATTTTTATTTTATTAACAATTATTAGAGGTCATAAGGTCCAAAATTTAATGTTAGAAGATTCAACTAGGTTCAGAGGGTAATTCCTCACCATACCCACTCTCTAACAAGATTAAATATTTAACTTGATTTTTATCACAATTAATACATTCAAAATTTCCATAAATCATTTCCATTGGATAGGAAATTTCCTCACCTTTCCATTGATATAAATAAGTCCTCCTAACTCCTCATAAAACTCAAGTTATGGGCCGGGGGCCTTGGGGTGAAAATTTTCCCAAGCGCGGGCCTACGGGCCCAGGGGTGAAAATTTTCCCTTGCGTGGGTTGGCGGAGCAGGGAATATTTTTAGTGATTTTCTCCTCTTTGGGGAAAACTTTCGATTCACCTCTGTGTACCCACAAGCCCGAAGAGGACATGTCTCAAGCTCTGATTGGTGCGAGAAAAACCAGACTTGCGGGGAAACATACGAATTTTAGACTTTTGCTTCAAAAAGTGCAAGGTGTTAAATTTTTCATGTGCCTCTACCAATCCTAGATGATGAAATGTGTCATGATTTCATTTATTGTGGGTCGATGGACCATCAGAGTGATTTTAGGGTTTAATATCTTTAAGTTTAAAAAGTTCAAAGTATCAAAAAGTTGCTCACCTCCACCGATGCCTAATGCTACCACGTGTCAGCCTTTCATTAGCTGCGGGCTAGGGGGTCAGTGAAGATATTTAAGAAAATTTGCCAATGGGGGGGGGAGGTAAAAATTTTTAGTTCCAAAATACTCCCGCACCTCCTCCGAGCCACGTGGCAGCACCCTATTGGTTGCGGGTTGGCGGAGTTGCGGGGAAAATTATAAATAAATTCCAAAACATTTTTTCTCAAAATTATTAAGTTGTAAGGGTTACATCCCTCTACCATACCATGTGGCAGTACATGATTGGATGCAGGATGGTGGGGGGCATGGGGAACTTAGGGAAATTTTTCCAAAGTTTAAAATTTAAATTTTTTTAACAGTTAGATTTTTTTTTAAGGCCGAATTGAAGTAGAAACTTCAAAAGGCCATAACTTTTGATAGAGATCTTGGTTTTGGGAAATGAGAACTTTCTAGAAATATCTCGATGCCCTCTTTGCACAGGAAACATTAATTTTAGATTTTGTTATATTTTAAGGGGTCAATTTTAAGAAAATGGCCTACAGGATTTTTAAAAACAAACTGGTAAATTTTAACTTATAAATTTTGTTCAATTCGATCTTCCTTCTCTCTCAACATGTCAAATGGACATGTGGAATTATTCTAAGAATAATTTTAGGATGTATTGGAAGGTAATTTTTCTTGATTGATTTCCAATTTGAATTTTTTACAACTATTGACAGCAAAAAGACTGTGAAAGGTTTTCGCATGATTTTGTAATGTTCTAAAATATTTCTTTAAATGTTTTTTTTGGCAATTTGAACTCATTTATACCCTGGCATGTTCAATTTTAATGTTTAAATTTCATTTATTGTTTGTAAGTTTTAACTGTGCATTTTAGAGGAAGTATTTTCTAGTTTTAAATTTACAATAGAGATCACATTAAAAAGGGTCTATCTAACTTTTCAATCATTCAAGTATGGAAATTCATTTCTATTCTAGTCTAATACATTTAGTTGATTCAACAAACCATTTAATGGCTAAAATGCAAAGTCTGGTTTCCAATTTTGTCTTATTTTCAAAATAAAAAAGTAATACAGTTCCTTCATACGTATTCCTTCCTTTCAAAAAGAGATTTCAATAACATTTAAAGATCATATTTCAATGCAACAATGTAAATGAAGAAAGGTATTGCAATCCTTTATTGATTCTAGATACAACTTGACATCTTTCAATTTCTTGAATGCAATTAACAGATTTCAATTTCTTTCTTTCAAATAAACAGAATAGAGTATATATATATATATATATATATCTTTCACATTTCAAATTTACAACTTTCATAGCTCAGTACAAAGTATCTTTCCATTTCAAATAATATATTGATCATGCACTTCAAGTGGAAAGGGTTGCAATGAGATTTCATTTCACAAGGTACTATCAAAATGTCTTTCTCCTCTATTCCAAAACAACAACATGTATTCTTCTTATTCATCTAATTTGATCACAACAAGAGTGAGGGAAAGGTAACGCTCTCCAATCAACTAAGACATCCAATGAAGAGGAGAATCCATCCTTCTTCATTGGCCCCCGAGCCCCAACCACAATGCAATAAGAAATGCATTTCAACTCATTACAACAATAGGTTTCCACATCACAAAGCAATCTTTCAACATGCACGGTTCCAATTAAAAACACAGTCCAAAAAAAAAAAACAGTTTTGCAACCACATGAAAGACATCACACAAAACTTAGGATTCACCATGCAAGACAAAGGAGCAAGAACTATGGGGGAAGCTAATTATGCCTGCGGATGGGAATTGGGTATCCATGTGTAACGAACCACCAATATAAAACATCTCCCATATATTCTTATGCCCCCCACAATCCCTTCTTATGCCCCCCACAAATTTCCTTATGCCCCACAAGTAAGAAATGCAACCTATTTCTTTTTCATGGCTGATCCCAATCCCAAACTCCCTCCACAATAAATTTGATGCCATTGGCATTCCCTTATGCCCCTCACATGGATTCCTCATAGCCTTCTCCTACACCATTCCTAGGTAGTCTACCCAACCAGCCAACAACACACAAAACATTCACCAATCACACAAACATAAAAATAAATAAAAGCAAATATGAAGAGTTAAGCTCCTAACTCTCCATGGTAGAATTTTTTTTCCAATACAACAAGTTTTCAATGTCAAAATGCAATCCCAAAATCAGCAATGCCCAAGTATGAAATTCTCTCCAATCTCCTCCAAAATCAACAAGAGCTTCAAACAATGAAAATTCACCCAAAAGGAAGTATGCAAAAAGTTCAACAACCCAACACAAAGCAAGGAGTTCTAATTTTATAGAAGAGGGAAGAGAAGAGGATGAGGTGGATCTATGTAGGATGCCACATCATACATCCTCAATTCCAACACAAAATTCAATTCCATTCTCCAATGCATGATAGCGAGGTGGGTGAATAATATGACAATAAACTTACACACTCTAAAAAGCCCACACCCCAAAGGATTGAATTTAATAAAATGTAAGAAGAGTGCAATTAAATTTTGCAACTTGACTTATAAAAATGCATTAAAAAGGTATAAAATCAACCCTCCAACCATAGGTATGGTTTGTAAATAAAATTAAGAGGTATGGGACAAGTTTTACTTGTCCCACAAGCCTCCAAAAATAGCCTCCAAGGACAAATTCGAATTTCCAATGAGGTGTTCATACTCCAAAATCTAACTTACACAACTCTTACACATACTTACACATCACTTACCACATTATTACACATTAATTACACATCACTTACCACATTTAATAAAAGAGCCAAAAACTTCTATAATTATTTTCTTATATCCCAAATTTGATTAATTAATTTATTTTAACAATATGATTACTCACATTAATTCTCCACAATTAAAAGAATAATGAAAGGGGTAAATGCATCACAAAATAAACACATGCAAACAATAATAAAAAGGAACCACATTAATAAATACATAGATACCCTTGGTCACATTCAAAGGTAATCCCTGCCATGGGAATCCCTAACAAAAACAACAACACACACATACACATAACATGTTTCCAAGGTGACCTTGTTGAATTCATCTAGAATTCCAATGTGGTTAGTCTCCAATCCCCCGATGTTTGTTGTGATATTTTCACATGCAAAACACAAATACCTCCTTTGGCCTCTTGTCCATATCAGAACATCCAACATGTTATAAATATAATCAAAAAATCATCTATACATATGAATCACAACAACATCAAGGCAATCAACAATATCACTTATAATTTATGCTAACAACTATATCATCATCATATAATGTCCATTTTCTACGTCTACTCACAATATCCAAAAATCACATGTTCGAACAACATTCATAATATATCCATGTCAAATAGTATATCATCATCCACATATGAAGTGTCTCTAATAATCATCATGCATCATAACTAACTTAAGATCAACAATAATCTACGGTCCAACATCTAACATCATACTAAATCAAAACCATAATAATGTCTATAATGTAATCAACAATATCAAGATCAGTATCAAAAGGTGTCAAAGGGAAGTGGGCACTTCATATTTCTAATATACTGTGCATCCTCCCACTGAAATATTCCTTCTTTAGATGGCTAAAGAATTTTTGGATCTCAGATGGCACATACATAAATCCTATTCAGATCTTCTTCACTTAAGGTCTCAACATAGAGTGTAAATTTTCCATCTGTTAAAAGGATAATAACTCTTTCCTCCTTGTTTTCAAAACTGATATAACCCTTGTTGAACCAAAGATCAACATTATTTTCATAGCACCAAGGATGCCCCAATAGAGATGGGAATATATCTGACTCTGCTAGCACTAAAACCTCAAAATCTCTAGTGAACTTGGCTCCTTATATGGTAATGGATGCATCTTTTAAAAATCCAATGGGAGTGGCATTAGTTTGAATAGCCATGAACAATACATTAGAGGATGGCTGTAATGGAGGTCTCCCCATTTGTACCCATGCATATAAGGTAAGAACATTTACTTCCACACATGTATTAATAAATATATTACTCAATAGCCACCCATCCACAATAGTATTCAAATTTATTTCCTTTTCATAATCTAGGCTATGAGGGGGAAGATTTTCATATAGGATCTTCCAACAAGTCTCAAAAATTATATGCAGATTGTTTCCTTTTAACCAATTCCCCATCAATAGAATGATATTCCTGGTGCAACAATTTGCACACTTCTCTCACGTCATCCATATCAATCAGGAATGCCTCTTATGCTTTCTTTTGTGCCATCTTCCATGATTAATCCTTTAAATATTGTATTTCACCCTGAAGATTCTTGAGTACCTCCATGGTTTCCTAATAAACCTCCTTTTGATGGGTAGGGTAGGGGTACCATGCATAAAGAACCTCCTCCTTGGGGATGGTAAGATTTTGATGCAATACATTTTTGACACACGTCACCTCAGAATGGGTTGGTATCTTTACTTGCAACACCTTAGACTCTGCTTCCAACTTAGGCATCCACTGATTTTTCACAGTGCATTGTATCCTAACCATTCCTACACATTTGTTTTCTTGTTTATGCTTCTTGCTAAGATACTCATACAAGTCCAGGCACTCCTCATAGCCATGACTCTTTACATAGAAATAACATGTAATATTATGAGGACATTCATGCCTATAGTGATCAGAATATCCAAAAGTATAACATGTTCCATGAGGAAACTCACTTTTTACACCACCATGGTATTCTCGACCTCTTCCATGACTGCATTCAAAATTTCCTTCATTCCAATCATAGCACCCTTGATTGTGATCCTAGTCCTGATGTTCATTATTTCCTTTAAATTTATTTGAGACTCTTGTCTGTCATACACCAATATCTATAGCATCATGGATCTGACCAATCAGCCAATAGTATTTTGTGTTATGAGTTGTGGACCTGCAGATTTTACAGTAGATTAAAACGTTCTTCCTTATTGCGTATTGTAGTAAGGGGCACTAGATAGCATAATGGTTTAAATGGCATACCTCATAATCCAACAACAAAGAGTGCACTGATATAAAAGGAAAACTATACTTTGTATGACCTTCTACTTCATAATTTGTGCACCAAATCCCTATGTGCATCTCATGTGCTGAATTTTCTGATAGTTTCTCCAACTGAATTTCTATAGCTGTGATATGTGCTTCTAAAAATGGGCTTACCCCAGTGTCTATGCTTCCAACTACCTCAGTGTGTAAGGATTCTTAAATTGCTTTGTGTGGATCAGTGTATGTCTTATGTGATAATTCCCTCCTAAGAGGGGTAATCAGGCCCCCAACGAACCATTGTGCATGTTGGCTTGTTTGTATATCATAAGAAATCTTAGATAACAGTCTTTTAAAATAGGCATCAAACTCTCCGACACTTTTAGTAGTTTCTTCCTTTATATACTTGAGTGTACTTATACTCTTCTACTCAAACTCAGGGATGTGAAACTATTTAAGGAATGCATTTTTAAATTTGTATATTCTACATAATTCTGATCAGGGTCAAACTTTATGTACTAGCTATATACGTACCCTTGTAACATATTAGCGAATTGGAGTGCCCTACGCTCAGAATCCATGATTACTTTTATGCGTCACAATATTTCACACATATGCATAGGTTTTGAAGCATATTATATTTCCCTATACTCTAGAAGATGAATTGACATCTCCATGTAAATATTTTGGGTTCGGTGTGGACCTTTCCCACCTGATCCAGAACCTCCTGTGTTTCCTTGGCCTCCAGAACCACTAGATCCACTAGAAATAGAGCCACCTATGCCTCCTGATACCAAACCTATAGCTGGATTCAGACCAAAAGATGTACTTCCCTGTGTCCTAATAGTAGAACTGGACTGTACTCTGATAGTTTTTGAAGGATTACTACCCCTAGAATATAGTCTGAAAATTTACACGCCTAAATTCTGCACTGATGACACACTTGAAAAGGTACTCCCATATAACAATGTATCCATTTTTTATTCCATCGTTGTGCCTCTAATATGACTCGCTCCTACTCTCCCACTACTTGAATTAGCTTTCTAACTGTTTGTTATACTAGATGTTAGAAAACAAACTGTAAGGGCAAGGTTGTCAGGTGGATTCAAATGCAGACCCTCAGCGTAGGTCATCTCTAATGGTGTGCTTCTACGTAAGGCCGGGGAGGGTTCCCTGTCATGTTTTCCAAAATGGGGGAGTTCCTACAGCTCAAGTTCCACATATTCTACGTGAACTTTCACTCCTTCCTCAACTATCTTTCTCCATAACATCATTTTCTCTACAACCTCCCACTACTTCTCTACCTCCCTCTTGCATTCCTCATTATACTTAAGCCACCTTTCCTCTCTCTTTCCTTCTACCACTAGGTCTTCCATCTTTCACCAAACCTTCTCCTGACCCCGCACGTGGTGGGGTTTAGTTAGCCATTAATTTACTCTCCAAATTTGAAGTTACCATCAGGATCTTGATTTCCACTAGAATTTCTTGTAAGTAAGCTCCCCTTGGATATTGTACAAACTAGAATTCAGCTATCTGTGGGCATGAATATGTGGAAAATGATTACTCTAATATATAACTTTTCAAAACACCACGGAACTGCATATCCACAACAGTCCAAATCAAATCAACATCATAAAGGGATTGAAATTCTTCCTAGATCCATACAAGTGTGTAATACCTCCAATTCCTCTTAGATGCATAGGAAATCAACCACTCATATAATTCTACTGGAAATATAGGGAAAAACTCTCATATAAAATGTCATATAGATTTTTTTCCACCCACACGTGTGTTAAAATCACATCCAGTTTTGAACCACTGTGTGTATTCTTCTTCTATATCATGTATCCACTCCTCAATACTTGCTATGGTCAACTGGTATGTCTTCATCATGAACCATCCTAAAAAAAAGAAAAAGAGGTCTCAGCAAAGGAACTAATGATGCAGCCTAGAATTCACCAAGACACACCCAGGTGCACTGGCACATCACTCAGCCTAGAATAAGCACTCACCCAAAGTGCACAAATGTACCAGGCCCCTCTTTAGGGTTACTATTGTAGGATGTTATCATGATGAAGAGTTAAGGCATTCAGTTCTATGACTAATATATCATTCAAAACTACATGTTCAGATCTAGATCTTGAGAATAACAGACTTAAAAGATAACCATGATGAAATCAAACATGCAATACTATACTATAACCATGATAACACCTTGATTTATACCATAATCTCCATTATATTAAATTCAGCAATACAAATAAGCTTCCTTATAATAACAATAGCATACGCTCATGTGCGTATCATATTTAGAAGCATAATATCGCTATAACATAGTTCTCACACTCTCTCTATGCTTACATAGTTCAATACATATTTATAAGGGTAGGGAATTTCCCTTCACTTATTGCATAATCCCAAAATAGGTTTCATGGTATTATTATCCACCCACCGTTACAATTATAGCCACACATGTAACTATGCTAAAAATAGACATCTTTTAGTTTACTAACAATAGTAGATCTATTCTCAGCCTATACCAATGCAAATTTATTCATAGTTGATCCTCCAAAAATAGCCAATGTGTGTTGTGAAAATATTTGATCAGTTTAAGGGCTCTGCATGCTATCTCCAAAAATAGATCCTCGCCATAAAAAATGGCTAAGTCCTAAACCTGTACCTGTTCTTCATGCATGATCCTTTCCGATACTCTCATGCCTTTGAATGTGATCTTCTCTCTTACGCAAACCTTTTGTATTTCCTTTCCTAAGTTCCAAATTTTGACTAACCAATATGAACCTCCCCCTTAGGAGTAGATTCACCCAATGGAATTCTTGTCAGCTCCAAGTCAGCAATAGTTAGATCCTTTTCATCTTTATCCACTCTTGGGTTTCCTATCTCTAAGTATTGTTGACATCCTTAATCAGATACTAATATTGAAACAATATTTTATTTTTTGGTGTGAGGAGTGGGAGTTGTACCCAAGATTACAAGTAAAACATAAAACTTAGGAGCAATGATTTATGAGGATGCATTCGTTTTCCTATTATCAATTAGGGGTTAGACCCATACAAAGGAGTTACTAGGAGATGGACCAACAAGAGATCCTAGAAGTTTTTTTTAAGGGAACCAAGGGTCTGAGTAGAAAATACCTTAAGAGTGGGTGTTTCAATACTAGAAGAAGATATTTCCTTAGTTGGTGATTTGAGCTTAGGAATCCTCAATGCCTTAGAATCTATATTTACCACCTTAAATTTCACTCCTTCGTCTTCTTCCTTCTCATTACTTACTCCTTCATAGTTACTTTTTTCATGTTCCTTTGTCCCCTTTTCATCTTCCTCTAAAATTTCAATGATTTTTTCAACCCTTTGAACCTTTTCTTTTTACCTTGGAGAGAGAGAATCTTTGTCTGATTTCATTCGTGTTTCTTCTATCTTCTCAATTCTCTCAATCTTCTCTTACCTTGAATATACCTTGACTTAATATTCTACATATCGAGGAGAAAGAGTTTACTGACTTTACATCTCTCTGTGTGTGGCATAAGTTTCCTTATGAGATGTTGATGCTCCATGAGAAGATGATTGAATCACTCCTTTATATGCTTTCATCTTTCTATCAAACCAGACTTTGGTCCTCACCATGACTGGATTTATTATCTCCTAAAGATCATCATTTTCCTTCTTAAACAAATTGATGGTGAGAAGGGGTGTATTTCAAATATTTTTATGGTAGGGTAAGTGCACCAAGTTGGGGGACAATTAAGTGGACATCAAATCCTGAATTTTACATTAAAAACAAAAAAACATCAAATTTAGTCTTCCGCGGACTTGAACCATGCCGAAAAGTAAAAACTATGTCATAAAAATGGTACCATTGCATAGGGGAGACTATTAGCTTTGTAGAAATACTGATTTTAAAGTGAATAGAAAAGGATAAATATCATTTTATAATTTTTTACTAATAGTAGGTCTTTAGGACACTTTTTCCTGTGAATGTTTATGTCTACGTTTAAGACTGCAAAATTTGTTTCACTTATCAGAATGTGATAAAACTTATACCATCCCAACCATGGTGAAATTATATACATGTTCAAAAAAAAAAATTATTTGATTTCAATATTTTTTGATGGAGTTATGGCGGGCAAATGGAAAGTGTTCTGTTTTCTTTATGTTTTCATACCACTTTCACAGAAAAAAATCATAAAAAATAAAATATTACTCAAAAAAATACAAAGTAAAATCCATCCCAAGATAGATAGTGGCATATAACTTCTCACCAAAGGAAAAAAATATATATCAATTTTTGGTCATCCAAATTGTGGGCAAACAGACTATAATCTTATCGGCGTTTTAAAAAAAAAATACCAAGTCATTGAATTTTGAGTGTTTAATATAGCTAATCTTGTCCATTTTTTACAAAAATTAGTATTTTAGAAACTAGATTATGGATGCTACGATTCATATTGATATAATTTTGTCTAATTTTGAGTGTATGTATTGCTAATAATCCCTACAAGTTGATATTATGTTGTTATTTGCAATATGATGTCCACGGATGACCCTATATTTGTCCATCAACTTCCTGCACTTACCCGGTATTCAAGAGAATACAAGTCTTAATCATTATTTGGAAAGTATTATGGCATTTTATAAATCCCAAAATCTTTAATCTACTAAAAAGAAAGATAGCTAAAGTATATTATTCTCACCTCATAATCTTCTAGGGTAGGCAAGTGATAGAAATTAATTCTAAGGTTATTGGAGATAAAACCCTTAATATCAAAGAAGGACATCTTGTGAAAAGAATAAAAGTTTAATGCAGAGATGGTCCTTTCTACATTCTGAGAATCTAATGTTGTCCTGCAAGTATAATTACCCAAAGTGATTGGGAATTGAATACATGTCATCCGTTTGTCCTTATATGTTCTATGTAACATATCAAGTTACCTACGAACTTCCAATAAAACTAGTTTATTGTTGCAGTACATGGGAATCTTGTTAGGTGAACCTTCAAAATCATCCAATCTGATATATGAGAACCTTCTAAACTGGATGAACAAACTGCCATAGGTTGATATTAATTGTTTTTCTTCAGCAGATCCCCTCTTAGTTGTATTGTCTTCTAAGATTCTGACAATATACATTATGAAGGAATCATTGACTCTTCTTAAATGATGATTGTTGTTTTCAAGAGTTAGTTAGGGGTAATAATCATACATTGGTGTATTCTTCTTTTCATCCACTAGAGTAAGACCTAGCTAGACCCTTTATGTTGCAATGGTGTAAATCAAATATGAGGTCATATAGAAAGATTTTCTCTACTCTACATTGGCTAATTGTTCATTGAGGTTTTCCCAAATTATCTCTCCCTAGTTTAGGCTTTTCTTCCCTTCAAAAATAATGTTTATATAAAGAAACATCCAAAACTTAAAATCATTGGTTGAGGTAAGGCCCATAATTCTAGATGACAAATTGATTATATCAGATAACTATTCTTTAAAATTAGGGTTGTACATAACCTTAGGAAATCTAGATGCTCCCTTCTTTAGAACCTTAGGTTATCATTATTTTATACTTCTCCTTATATTGTTCCAAAAGTAATTGATATTGTGCCCTAGTGAGATTGTTGGCATTTTAAACAACATGGATTCTAAAGTAAAAATTTATTTAATTGAAATTCATTTTACAAATCACTTGGTCCTGAGGATCTTTGATTTATTTTGAATCGGGTTCAAAACAAGAAGCAAAAGCTAAAATGGTATCTACACATTGTACTGAGACAGTGAAATTGTTAGGTTAATTATGCATAATATAAATTGATTATTTAATTAATTTTATTAATTAAATAATAATGTTATATGGCTATATTATAAACCATATTATTGTTGTATGTTGTTATATGATTTTAAAACCATATTTGTCTTTTATTTTCACATGAATAATTGTTATAATTGTTATAACAATTTATGTGCTTCCCAGATGTATTTTGGAAGTTGTTGTGAGTTTAGTTTTACCTGTGCAACCTATTTCTTTGTCTGCACATGGTTGTTCAATTCCTATAATAATTTCAACACTCCATTATACTTTTGGTTGATTGAGATAAATAAATTTAATCAGGCTTCCACCCCTATTTCTCAATTTACATTTGGCACCAGAGCGAGAATCTGGCCTGTGAAGCAACAAAGGGTTGAAGAGAGGTTGCAGTAGGAAGATAAGAGTCTTGGACAATAACTTGCTTTCCAAGAGATCCTGTGTTGCCTCCAGCAACTTCCCAGACATCCCTGCATCTCCACAACCCCCTCTTCCAATCCAGGTGTTTGGAACACAAATTTTTTGCATTAGTGCTGGTGCACCAGGAAAAATTTGTTACAGGTATAAACAATGAAAAAAAATTCCCCATCAGGGGTTTTGTCACTAAATTGCTTAGTTACAGATAAAATTATCTGTATTATCAATTTTTTGGAGGTTTAATAGGGATTGAGGGATTGAGCTCTCAACAGAGCTTCTTTTCTCATTTTAAAGGCCGAGCTATGTTTTTTATACATTGGGACGAGCTATTTTGAAGCGACAGAGTTGTTTGCTAAAGTGGTGAGATCTATCTTCAAAGCTAAGAAGGTTACAAAGGTTATGTGGACTTGACTCACCATAGCTCCCATTGAGCTCTAACTCACCTGGAATAGTTGAACCTACACATAAAGACTCCATGTCCAAACAACGAGAAATGAATAAAATTCCATAGCATCCCTCTACATAGCTACCATGGGACCTGCGTGTAATACTCCATCTCCCCTGCAAAGAACAACCTACACACAAGTGAAAGCCATGATAAAATAATGTAGCATCAATAAAAAAATTGC
This sequence comes from Taxus chinensis, assembly GCA_019776745.2. Classification (NCBI taxonomy): domain Eukaryota; kingdom Viridiplantae; phylum Streptophyta; class Pinopsida; order Cupressales; family Taxaceae; genus Taxus; species Taxus chinensis. The sequence continues at coordinate 289,495,351 of CM034154.1, read as the reverse complement.
AGATCTTATAAAAAAGGTGGTGTGTAAGTAGTGGAAAGAACAATAAAAAAGGCAGCCAAACAAATAAAATCAAAAACAACGTTTAAGAAAATTTAAAAAATGGTGGGTGCATACACTTTAACGCTGGAAAAAGGTGAAGAAAAGGCTTCAAGATCCATTTTTCATGCTAAATAAAAACCCTAAATTCACCTTCCACTCATGCAGCTCCACGTGGTCAATCTGCCATGTCACATTTTACAAAGGTTTTCATAAGTCAACTACAAACTTTGTAACTGATTAGAAACTGACAGAATTGTAATAAAAAACAACAAAAAAAACTTTGGTTCCATAAAACTCATGAGATCTTAGATATCATTCACAGCGTTTGGTATATGCAGTGCCTCTGGTAAGTTCTTACAGGTAAATCCATCACGAATACTACTGTACTTAACGCCTAATATAGATGTAACAACGTTGTTTGGGCATTGACCCTTTAAATCGGCGGGGATTAATAAGGTCACAGTGCACACAATATGAGCCATCCCATTTTTCTGTGAATGATTGCACAACATAAATCTAGATTGAGAAATTATCCAAGTATATAGTGAAGTTACGCATGCGTATGAGGATACTTATTTGAGCCAGTGTCAATAATCACACAAACCCCTTTAGGTACTATTTTGGTACCACATATTGAATTCTTTCATGTACGTTAACGCCTATTTCATATACTACCAGGTATATAGAAAGGGAAATCTTCTTCCATGTACTGCCAAGTATATCAAAAGGGTGTGTATATAAAAAGGTTCAGTATATCAGACTGACAGTATATAGATTGGGATACCTTGTACCTAGAGTGATAAGAGCTAAACCTTGTCAGTGATCTCTAAAAAATGGGCACCAATGCCCCTAAAATTTTTCTTCCGAATTCAAAATTAATTAGAGGAAACAAATATGTTGCATGGAAGACAAAAATTAAGACATCGCTTGAGTTTAAAGAGATCTAGCCTACTGTGAATGGTACTCTGATGAGATCAACTATTGATACAACAAAACATCGACAATTTGATAAAGCATATCAGAAGGCCAAACTCATCATCTTGTTTAGAGTTTCCAATGATGTGCAACCCAACATTTGAGATGCCAAAAAAACCAAAGAAGCATGGGATAAGTTGAGCATAGTATACGAGGCCAAGAACAAGAATGTTATAATAAATTTATAGATTCAGTTACACACATTGAAGTTCAAACAGATGAGAAAATTAAAGCTTTCTTAAGATGAGTTGTAGAGTTGAGGGCTTCACTTCTAGCCCTAGGAGAAGCATTCTTAGATGATTCTCTCATTCAAAAGTTTTCAATAGAAGAACTCCCCTATTCTGAAAACATCTATATTTAATGAACAATTAACACTTATATTAGTTGACAGACTGTTAGTTTTGATAATTTGGTACACTAACCATAACATAGAGGTAGCCATTAGCATAATAATTATTATGACTCGGAGTAGGCACTTTCTTTTCACTTACAGAGAGTCAAATAAAAGTTAAAGTTATACCTAATATCCTATAAAAAATGCCATTGATGCATTGTGGTATGAATTAAGGGGATATGAAAAGATAAGAAGCAATCTCAAATCTGTAATAGAGCTCTATGACTCTGTAAAATATTTCTTTCTTTAATGCTTACAATTAATAGTTTAATATAATCACAGATTCATTTGACCTCAATAATTTTTATATTTTTGATGGAAAAGTTAAACTACGTGCTAACTTCATAAATGACATAGGCGGAAAAATTAGATTATTTGAAAATAATATCCCAATTCAGTAAGGAAATCTCACTTGTGTCAGTAACAGTTTGAAACAAATCTATAGCGATCCATACTATTTTTTGGGAGATTTCTATGTTTTTAACAGGAGAACCATCAACGTCATCTAGTGATGTTTGGTATTTTGATATAGTTTAAATACTTGACACATAAATGGCTCATAGAGAATAGTTAATATTTTTATGGTATGGAAATAAATATCTCTAAATAGATCATAGATTTACCTATAAAAAATTGTTTATTAGAGTGTACATGCTTACAAGCTATTGTTTACATTTCTCTAAAAGCTTGGTTCATTGATTACTGTATTACTAATAAAGGTGGACATACAAGTTTAACTCTGTCTTGTTGAATCATAAGAATATGAGGTTCATGATGGTCAACTTATTGATCATCAACCTAAAAATTAGATCAGTTTGATTTAGTAGAGAGTCCGCAATTTAGAAAACTAGATTAGTTTAATTAATAGAGGGTAAATCATGGGAGTGGAAAATAGCTTATTTGTTTTTTTAATGGCGGTGAACGCATGTTCAATAGAAATTATATTAGTTTATTCAAAGATACGATCAACTTCCAACTTGTGGATTACTTTTTTCTTTCCTTATTTTCTATTTGTTTTTTCAAAGACTTAGTGTAGATGTGAGTTTGAATTGTTATTCTGCTTTGTTGAAACTTCGCCAGCATACTAGAGTCCATGGGGCTACCATATGTTCAGATATTATTTTTCCAAGTCTCCTCATTGCCTATTAGGAAAACAATATATATTTTTCACTCATATGATGATTTCATATGGCAGGTTGATAGAGAGATCTTGATCAAAGTGGATCCAAAAATTTATCTTCTAAGAGTTAGCTCAATGTCAAACAACTACATTCAGTAAGTGATTATGTGGCTGAATTTAAAAATATTTTTGTGATGGTACCTGATACATGGACAAATGTGAATATTGGTTTGTCTCGTTCATGAAATATTTGAAGCTTTTGAATCTCTTAAAGAAGTTTAAAGTAAAATCTTTCAACCCTGACACTGGTCTTCACATAGATCTCTCCACTAAGATCGAGGGGGATCAATTCACCAGGTTTTGGATTTGGAAACAACAACCCCTAAAGGGAGACTCATCGGACCTATAGTCGACAAATGTCTCCTACAATACACACCAAAATCAGCATGGTGTATAGTTGCAGATGAAGAAATTCATATTCAGCATGGAAATGGTGTTTTGCTAAGAAATAGAGTTGACTCTAAAACTTGTAAAGAAATTTTGAGCTAGAAGCAATAAAGACAGCAGTGTAACTTATTAAGGACAGAAATTGTGTTTCACAATGTAGAGATCTTGATGGGGACCAAGTTACCAAATGAATCATGGTCCCAAGTGGGACATGCATCTATTCCACACCTATAGACAATATCAGATGTTGAAGGCCTAGGAAGAATGCAGAAACCAGAAGTGGAAAAAGAAGAGGAAGAATCAATGGCTGAAAATAAAGGTGACAGAAACTCATCTGCAGATGGGTACATTGAAGTTACATCTGGGTCAAGTGCTCCCAGGGATCATCCTTTCAGAGTATGTGGAGTAATACATGGGCATAAGATAAATGAGTTTTGGTTGATAAGAAGGAAGCAGAGACTCCACAACTTTATTGACTGAGAAAATGTATCGTCTTCTTAAAGAGGTTTAAAGATAAAGGAATTCCAAGGTTTTAATGTTACCTGCAACAGATGTGATTTACTATTCAATGCACCAAGAGGGATGAAGGGGGTTAGAAATTAGATATTTGAAAGAAAACGGTTTGTGAACGATTTATAGCGTTATGCCCAAGTGGTGTTAGGAGAAACCAATGTGGTTTTGGGGATGCAAGAATGGTTGCATTCACTTGGAGAAATCACACAAAACTGGACCACGGACTTATGGTAAAGCAAGATAATAAGTTAAGTTTACTTTGAGGAGGAGAGGTATGTACTTCATGGTATGAGCCCTCTACAGTCCAGGAATCACCTAGGGTTATCAGCTTGGAAATGTGTCATGGATTTTGAAAATCATTTTAGTAAGTGGCAGAATAACACTTGGAAACTTGTCAATTTTCCACTAGGTAAGTATTTCCACTTCTAGTACTGCATGATAGATCTTATCACGTGGACACATAAGTACTATTTTAGATGGAAGCAGTAGTACAAGTATTCAAGTGATCTACCTAGTAGGAAAGGGGTATGCACAAAAAGGAGGCATAGACTACGAGGAGACATTTTCTCAACACATCACTAGAGTATAGGAACAAGTTCTAACCTGATGTTATGATCTAGCTCCTTACCGTTCATCCTAGAATTTACACCAGATAGAACATGAGAATTTCAATCCTAAAGAGCTCTTGACAAGATGGGGTCATATCAGGCCTCAATTTTAACCCTTTTGTTTCTTATATGTAGTACCTGGTGAAGAAACAAAGGTATGCAGACAATGAAGATGAGCATCTGATTATCGGGGCTTTGACAAGCACCTCACATATGGTACTATAAAAAATGATGAGTACCTCAATACAACATGGATTTGATAGAAATCCATAGAATCCTAGTATTTACCTAAAAAACTAAGGAGTGGATGATTTTGATTCCAAATTTTGTTGTCTATGTTGATGATCTGGTTTTCACTAGTAGTTCAAGCGTAAGGGATGATCAGATGTGCAACAAAGATAGATCTTTCCTTGCCATCGTTGGGCATTTTTAGATCTCTTGGCTAATGCATTATTGTATTAGATTGGAAGTATGGCAAAAAGAGAATCACAACTAATTTGGTTATCATGCATGAACTATGTTTTTAGTGATAATGCTTGAGGAAACTTAGTTTGATGGTATTACACACCAATTGGATACACCTTTTGGTGAACAGATTGTAGTTATCTCATTTAGATCCAGTCTCCTGAGGTAAATACCACTCTGGATCAACAGTTGCTTGGAAATTTTGGATTTACAAGGAGATCATTTTACCGTAAATATTGAATCCATAGTGTGAACACTTGGAATGATTGAAATTTGGGTTACTTGGGACATGTCATTAGTGTTCAAAGGAGTACAAGTTGATCAAGAAAATTATATGAGTGTGCACATATTAGATTGGCTATCCATCCCACTCACTTTGACATAGGAATGTGAGAGGATTATCTTGGTATTTTTAGTTACTACTAGGGAAATAAAGTGAGAGATATGAAGTTAAAATCATAAGACTTGATCCCATTGACTGATTTAGAAAAATAAAGGATCTGTATCAACTGGTCCGAAACAACCCAAATATCCTTATGAAAATTACTTAAATCTAGGTACATGAGTTGGTTGTCTAGTATTCTGTTGTTCTTGATTTTTCTATGTCTTGATTTGTAATTAGATTATGTGACTTACATTTATTTAGGGAAGTAGTAGGGGTTGATTTGATACAAAAGGGGCATCCCATAGCCTATTAGAGCAGCTTAGAAAGATTAGTGAAGTAGAGAGTGGATTCTCTATTTATGATAAACCAGATGTGGGCTCAAGGATGTATGCATCTGCCAAAATTTTGGCAATAAGCTTCCATGGCCATTTTGTGGGAGGTTTTGATGTTCAAAACCAATCACAATAGTAATTGAATCTATTTCTTGGATAAAAGGAACCTGAAAGATTCAGGAATTTTCAAAAATTGGTGAGGTAAGCTATCAACTTTCATAATTATCGACATAAAGTATGTTAAAGTATTATAGATACCCATGTTGTAGCATATGTTTTATCTAGAGAAACCTTTTGTAACGAATTCTGACATTTCTGAAATCTCTGTTGATTAGAAAACTTTAATAATGAGTGGAGTCCAGCGATAAAGAATGGTATATGCATTAATGAGATCCTTGAGGGAAAAATACAAGCCAATAGGTTACTATGGTAAGGTTGATGATCTTATCCTATACGATAATAGAATCTATTTAGCACTCGAATCCAATTGTAAAATGATCCTCAAAGAAAATATTAAGGGTAAGTTCCATGATACATCACGATTGGTTGATCAAGGCATAGGAGTATTTTAAGACCTACAAAAATGGCATCTCAAGAAATATTCATCTTACAAAGAGATTGCTTCAAGGTAGAGGTGACCTCCAATTTTTATTGTGTTGGTGTGTTTACTTTATGTGCTAACAATGAAACAAGGAGTGAGCTTTCTATTTCTAGCTCCTGCATGAGCATAATTTATGTTTTGCAGTCTCTTACCTATTCTAGAACCAAAAATGTGAGAAAAATATATGTACGATATATTGTCAGTCATAGGTCTTCACTAATGTTTAAAGTAAGATTTTTCTGATTTTGTAGGTTCTATTTGGATAGACTCGCTAAATATGCTTGATTTATTTGGTACTCATTGAAAACCTAGTGATTTTTTTTGTAGCTCCATGGGTTGCTAATTTATTTCAGAGAGGTAGCTTTCCCCAGGCTCACACTAAGGGATTGCCTATGTTACTAGAAATATTGTTCATAGTGTGAACACTTAGGAGTGGGTTTTTGGGTTATTTGGTAGTAATAGTTTTTAATATTTATAAAATAATATATGAGTGTGCACAATTAGTTGTTCATGCACAACTCATAGAGATAGGAATGTGTGATGAATATCTTGGGATTGAGAGTAAGACTAGGGAATAAAGGAGAGATATGGGGATAAAATGATAAGACTTGACTCCATGATTTTAGGAGCCAGCAATTGTATAAAATGCCCTCTCATATTCAATAGAAAATTGTTCCATTTCTATTTACATTTAGTTTCTATCTTCTGTAGTTTTCATTTCATGTGTTGATTTTATTTAATTATTGCTTAATTTATTTATGCAAATCTAGAGATTTATCATCAACCTACACTAGACCAGACATCATATTTGCAGTGACCTATCTATCCATGTTCATGTAGGAACCCAAATTTTATCATTGGAAAGTAGCAAGATGCATTTTGAGATATCTCAAAGGATCAGTGGATCTTGGTCTAGAATACTAGAAGAATGATAACTTATTCTTGACTGAATATTTAGATTCAGATCATGTAGGAAATATTGATGACATAAAATCCACTTTAGGATTTTTTTTTATGGGATCTAGACCAATATCATGGGGAAGAAAGAAACAACACTTCATTTCTCACTCTTCTATAGAATCCAAGTATCATTTTGCAGGAGAAGCTATCTGTGAAGCGATTTGGTTACGTTGCATACTAGAAGGACTTGGAATACCACAGGACAAACTGATGACCATGTATGTTGGCAATGAAGGTATTATCAAACTTGTTCACAATCTAGTTTTTCACAAGAGAATAAAGGACATTGAATTACAGGTTCATTTCATACGTGAACATGTGTTGAAGCACAAAATCTAGCTTCAACTATGTCCAGTAGCTAAACAATGGGTAGATATATTCACAAAGTCACTTACACATGACAAGTTTGAGTTGTTCAGAAAGTTCCTCTCCTCATCTCTTGAGACAATGAACAATTAAGGGGGGGAATGTTAGGTTAATTATGCATAGTATAAATTGATTATTTAATTAATTTTATTAATTAAATAATAATGTTATATGGTTATATTATAAACCATATTATTGTTGTATGTTTTTTTTATTATTGGTAAATAGTTTTGGTGGGACTATACCCAATTACAAGGAAGGCTCACCAGCCAGATATAAAAATGAGAATACAACACCAAAAGAGCAAACAAACTAGAAGTAACCATCGTTACCTAAGGGTAACCAAAATCAGGGGAACAACAAGGAACAAAAGAAGGACGTAGCCTGCAGCTAGATCGTAAAAAAGCAGCAATTATACAGCAAAAGGAAAGCACAAAAACAACCAAAAAACCAAATTCCACTAGCTCAAGGCAGATTATTTTTTGGATGCCCTTTCAATTTTAGATTGAATCACCTACAATGAGGTGAAAAGTGCCAAAGTAGTTGTGTGCGTTGAGTCCGAAGCATCCATCTATGAAATGGTCATATTCCTCTCTTTTTCATTTCCCCATAGAGTAGCAAGTATCCCAACTTAACCTCGCAATGCTCCAGACCTGCTATTCCAAGAAATCACTAATGGCTTTAAAAATAGCCCAAATTATGTTCATGTCTATCCTTTTCTCTTCCCAGCCTAGTATCAAGAGAGCTCAACTTCTTGTAAATCTCAAAGAACTTTTCCTTATCAGTGTCACTCTCTGCCTAAAATTTTCTCTTCCCTTTGTGTTTGCTCAACCATTGAAAGTCCTTTTGCATATGTTTAACCTCGATCTCAAGGGAATCTAGCCTAATAGTTTCCAGATGCAGGGTTTGTTTAGTACCAACATTGCTGATATGAAGTAGGTTCTGGGAAACCTCCAAATCCTTAGAACTTTGGAGGATCCAGCTAGTAGTAGAAATGTTAGTTTTCACGGGGTTCTTGGAATTAGACTTGGAAGGGGTGGCAGGCGTGGTAAGGGGAACAAAGGAGGTGGAAATGAGTGGCTCACTAGGAGTAATTGGAAAACCAGGGTACTTGGAAATGCATAGCTTGTGAAGTAAGAGGATAAGACCTTGATGTAAGGGAATAGCTTGGGCATACTTTTAGAATTCAAGCACAGAACGCTGAAGAGAGTTAAGGAGATAGTGTGGGAAATAGACAGTGAGATCTCTTCTGAAGTGATTTAAAAAAAAAATGCTTTATGGGGACCGTTTTATACCTCCCCTCTAATGAAACGTATCTAACCATCATGTTGGTCACTTCATCGAATAGATTAGGGATGGAACTTACCTTTAAACCCGTAATAACAAAATCCAACTCTTCTCCCTCATCTGTAAACTTCTTGGCCTTAGCTGTTCTGTCCACCCTCTTACTAAAGAACCGAAAGCACTCCAATGTTAGGCCTGTTGCCTTGGCTATAAGCTCTTCATTGATAATAATGTTATGCCCACCATACTTAACTCTCCTATCCTTCCAGTTAGTATCAGATTGGACTGAGATATTTAGGTCTTGCCCCTAAAGTTGTTTGATGAAATTAGAAATGCCTCCTTTGTGCAGTAGATTCCAGAGGATCACATTGTTTTGCTAGGTTGGGTCACAACTCGGCTCTAACTGACATGGAGCCCCTCCCATATTTTCCTTCTTCCTATATATTTTGAAAAAATCCTGCTCAAAACCCTTGTAAGGGACTAAAATTTTCCTGTATTCGTTCTTAATTTTAAAATTCCTCACATCTGTGTGAGGCTTGATTTATTTATAGTTGTCATAAAAAGGGTGATAAATAACACAAGTGAGATCTTTCACTTCCATTAAGATCCACACCTTTCCGTAATTGTGATTACGCCACATATGTATTTCCATTATTATCCTCATTAATACTCATTTGAACCTCCTTGGGGATGTTTTTCGTATTATTCCACATAGTGAAATTAATTTTAATGCCCACATTAGCTAAATTGTCTACTTCCCTATTCCCCTCTCTATAGGTGTGTCTTATAATAATATGGTCAATATTATTACAAATATTTCAGCCTTCCATAATAAAATCCTTGGTGGTCCAACTAGGAGGAGAAGCCTGGTTCAAATGATTTATAATATTAAGAGAGTCTCCTTCCAAGATTAAATTCTAGATATCAAGATCTTTTGCAATCCGAAGCCCCCAAAGAGTAACCAGGGCTTCACCATAGTCATTCTTCTGAATCCCCATTTTTTCAACATAAGCAGCAACTAAGAAGCCTTTGTGATCCATCAAAATTGATTTTATACCAGTTTCTCTTAGGAGGGATGCTAAGGATGAAAGACCTATCAATATTTTAGGTATTCCTTATCAACCTTCCATCATATCCAATCTTCCAATTGGATAAAATGTGCTCTTTGTCTATAGGATATTTTTCATTTTTGGGGGGTTTAAATCTCCTGATATCATCTTTAACAGCATGCCCAATCTTAGTGAAGTTGGTCTTGTAATTCTATTTGTTATTTCTGAAGATGATATCGTTCCTATCTTTCCATATTCTCTAGATAATATGGGGCATGATTAGCTTCTAGAGTCTTCTCACAATCCAGTGTTTAAAGGGGGGTTCCATTGGGTCCAGAATTGATTGAAGTCATTAGGGACCATCCAAAGGATATTAAACTTGGATAGGGCATGGCTATAAATCATGGTAGCATAATCACAGTGGATAAGAAGGTGTTTAATATCTTCAGAATATTTTTTGCAAAGATGACATCTATTGGGCATGATGAATCCTTTCTTAATTAGGTTATCATTGGTAAGAATTTTACCTTTGAGAACAAGCCAAAAGAAAAATTTTATTTTAGGGGTAAGCTCAGTCATCCATATTTTTCTCCAATCAAATTCATTTTAGGTATTCACAAAGTAGGAATTGTATCCATCTTTCACTGAATAGACCCCATCTTTAGAATTGTACCAAAAAAATTCATCTTTGACATCCAATTGATTCAAAGGAATGAGATCCAGATGTCTGAAGAGATGACAACATAGATTCCTCATCCATACCATCCATAGAGAGTTGTTTCCATCTCTTAATATTACCATCAATTTTCATATAGTCAATGACCTTAGTACCATATTTATGTTCTAGTTTCTCCTTAGCTGCACCAAATATTTCATTGAGGCTTCCATTAGACCAATTATCATTCCAAAAACTAATATCCTTTCCATTTCTGACTTTCCATCTCCTTCCTTGCTTGATAAAATTCCTATTACGAATCAGATTGTTCTAGAATATAGAGCCATGAGGAAGAAGTTCAGAGTGAAGAAAGCAAGAAGTGGTTTGCTGACCCAAATATTTATTCTTAGTGAGATCAACCCAAGGTTGATCTTCTGAGATCAATCTCCACCCCATTTTTGAAATTAAGGCCATATTCATTTTGCTAATGTCTTTTATACCCAAGCCTCCAATGCTTTTAGGAGTACACACTTGATCCCAGGCAACCAGGTGGTACTTGAATTTTTCCTCCATTCCCTGCCATAGGAAATGTTTCTGAATCCTATCAATTTTATCTCTGAGTGTAGATGGTATATTATACATAGACATAATGTATATAGGTAAATTCTAAAGGGTTCTTTTTACAAGCAAACATTTCCCAGTGCTGGAGAGAATGGCTCCTTTCTAACCAGCCAATTTATTTTGGAATCTTTCTAGTAACTCATTCAAAACTTTATCGGAAATTTTTTTAGTACCCATAGGGAGACACAAATATGTAGTGGGAAGCACATTAATTTTACATCAGAATACTTTAGCAATTTTAATTTTCCTCTCCAGAGGATTATTAAAAAATTAAATTAAGCTTTTGTCAAAGTTAATCTCTTGTCTATAGGATGCCTCATAGAATTTTAAAATAGACTTGATTGCCTTATCTTCCAGAAGGGAAGCCATTAAGATTAGGATAGTGTCGTCTGCAAATTGCTGATGAGAAGATGCTTGATTCGTGGAGGTAGGTTTGATGCCTTTTATCAGACCATCTTTAATAGCTTTGGAGATTGTTCTGCTAAGGCTGTTAGCCATTAGAATAAAGAGAAGAGGGGATATAGGATACCCCTGTGTTAACCCCCTACTATTGGTGAAGTATCCCATAAGTTCCCCATTAACCACTAATGAGAATATGGTTGAAGAAATTCAAGCTTTAATGATTCTTCTAAATTTATCCAGAAATCCAAATTTGGCCAAAACTTTGTCCAGAAAAGCCCAGGAGACTTTGTCAAAGGCTTTAATCATGCCAAGTTTAAGATCCATGCCAACCTTTTTGTTATTATCCATAGAATGAATAACCTCATGTACCATGATCACCCCATCTTGGATAATCCTCCCTTTAATGAATCCACTTTGTTGTTTTGAGATTAAATCATTTAGAATGCCCTATAGTCTGGTGGCAATAATCTTAGTGAAAATTCTATAAACAACATTAACCAGACTAATGGGTCTAAAGTCTTTGAAATATTTAGCATCCATATTTTTAGGGGCAAGAACTATATGGGTATTGTTAAGTTCTTTCAAAAGATCTCCGGTTTTGAGGAATTCATTAGCTACACTGAGGAGATCATTTGAACATATTTCCAAAAAAAATTGAAAAAACTTTATAGAGAAGCCATCAGGTCCTAGTGCCTTGTCACCCTCCAGAGTGAAGAAATCTTTCTGAATCTCCTCCAAAGTAATAGTTTTGGTAATGTCTTTAAATCTAATCTCCTCAATTTTCCCATACATAATGGCTTTAAGCATTAAAGAATCAACCTCCTCGCTTACACCATTCTGCTCATTCAACAATTTTACATAGAATCTGAGAGCCTCTTCTTTGATAATTTGTTGATCTTTTATAATGTTATCTTTGCCTTTAGAAAATTTTATAATCCTATTACAAGCCTGATGCTTCAAAGTGGTCATATGAAAAAAAATTTGTTTCTGTCTCCCTCTTTCAGCCACATAGCTATAGATTTGAGTCTCCAAAGGGATTCTTCTCTGCTACAAATAGTGTCCAACTCAGAGAGGATTTTTTTCTCCACCTCATGATTCTCCCTAGACCTCCCTTGAAATTTTATTTTGTTTTCTAGATCTTGAAGCCTTTTCTTTAACTCCTTTTTTTACAAAAACATTCCCAAAGACTTCTTTATTCCAAATTTTAACTTTCTTTTTAACATTCTTAAGCTTTTGAACAAGCCTAAACTGGGCATTTCTCTCACGATCCCAAATCCACCAATCCTTAATCTTGTCTAAAATTTCATCATGCTCCATCCACATTATTTCAAATTTGAAGGAGCTCCTGACCGGCTTAATCCAATTAACAAAATTTAAAATAATTGGATTGTGATCAGACCCGATTATGGGCAGAGAAGTGAGATGAAAATATTATCGAAGAATCCAACTAGCTAGAATAAGGCCATGATCTAATTCGACTTGGATCATATACTTTCCCAACCTCCTATTTTTCTAGGTATATTGGTTTTCATGGAGATCAATATCTATAAGATTCACCTCAGCCACAAAGTTAGCAACATCATCCATACCCCTAGAGAAAGAATAATTTCCCCTTGTTTTTCTCCAGGATTAAGAGGGGAATTGAAGTCCCCCATTATCAGCCAATTATCAATACTATGCTAAGATCTAAAAACCATTAACTCTCTCCAAAGCTTCCTTCTTTCACTAACCGTATTTGGCGCATAGATATTGGAGAGGATCCAAGTATTGTTTTTATCAGCATAAATTAATTTAATAACAAGATGATTATTAGTTTTAGAGAGAATTGTACTAGTGAAATGCTTCTTGTCCCAAAAGGTAGCCAAGCCACATGACGCTCCCTGAGAGTCCACTGTAACCATGTCTGAATTTTCCCAAAAATTATTTTTACAATGCCTAAGAATTTTAGAATTCATCTTCGTTTCCCACGGAAGAAGAATGCTCGATCTACTAGAAATTCTTAAATCTTTGATTATTATTTGTTTATAATTTTCATTCAGACCTCGGATGTTCCAAGATATGACCTTCATCAAAAAGATATTGGTAGTGTGATTTCCTGATGACTCAGTTGGCTTTGAGTTCCATCAGTAATATCTTCTTTTGTTCTTTTGGTTCTTATATCCTTTTTAGAATGTCAACCTCTTTTAGAGTTGCTTTCAAAATCCACAGCTCTCCTAGTAGAGGATCTTGTAGTTATTGATGTTGAGGTTTCCTAGTTGTTAATTTTCTTTTTCTTCTCACTATATAAAGAATCTGGGATCCTCTCAAACCCCTTCATTCTTTTATTTTTTCTAGATTTAACTTCTAAAAAACTAGTGGGATCGGGATCTTCATCCCCCATCTTTACTTCTTTAGAATAATTGGGATCTTCGTCCCCCATCTTTGCATCTTTAAGTGGCGTAACTTCTCCTTCCTCTTTCTCACCCTCCTCATTGTCTCTGGGAAGGTCAAGGGGGCTTCCATTTTTTGGAGATATGATCTTTACCATCAATAGGTCTTGCATAGAGGAAGATTCATAAGAAGACATATATTTTTCCTCATTTAAAAATTCCTCAGTGGGCCTTAGTGGATTAGAAAAATTACTATCTAGGGCTAAAAATCTCGTCATATCTATAATGTCCTTAAACCAAGTCACCTTTTTCTCCTTGGAGAGAAGGTTAACTGTCACAATTTTAGTAAGTTCGTCCACCTCTAGAGACACCTTAACAGGATCAAGTTCTTTAGTGGAGGCTAGAAGACTTATTATTGAACCCATCGCAGGAGTTTAGGGATGCTAGATCTTTTTACAGATCAGTGGTTTCCTAATGGGAGTTATAAAAATCTTTTTTTCTTTCTTATATTTCAGCTCTAGGAGTTTGAGGGGTATCCCTTCCCCATGTCCTTGGTCTTCAATCTTTTCCACCTCCTTATTATTCAGCCAAGTTTCCTTTTTCTTTGATTCTCCATAGGGGTTATCAAGTTTATCCTCTTGCGAGACCTCTTTATTAGGACATCTATTGGTAAAATGTCCTAATTTATGGAATTTATGACATCTCAGATGAAATTTTTCATACTCGATCTGTTGAGTCTAGCTACCAAATTTGGAATGAAGAATAATAAGATTCGGTAGCTCCTTCTCTATTTCAGAAGAGATACAGGATCTAGAAAAAGATAGTCTAGATCTATTCCTCATAGGCCCATCTAGCCCAATCATAGAACCAAGAGATTTGGTGATATTTAGCAGGATTTCATCATCCCAATACTGAGGGGTAACCCTAGAAGCCTACACCATATTGGAATGGTTTGAATATTCTCAGTGCTAGAATCAAATCTAGGGTACCATCTTTTTAAAACCAATCCCATATTCCCCAGCCACCATGGGCCTCCCAGAAGCACTGATTCCAAATCTATCTATTGATTGAATTTCACCAAGAAAAATCCCCTCGATATAATGGTGATATTCAGATCCCCTTTTGGTTTTCACTTTCTACACACCCATTTTCTAATGATATCAATATTAGGTCTAACGTTGAGAAACATACCAACAAGGGAAAGATTCAATTTTTCCAAAGCCCGATGTAGACAACCATCTAGAACCTTTAGACAGGTCACACCTTCCTTGTCCTTCTTCCAAGTGAACTACCCCTTAGCTAGATATTTTAGACCCACATTTTTTATCAGAGGGTTTTGCTGTAGTAGTATCGTTTTCCAAGCTAAAGGTGTAGTATCCCGCGTGGGCTGTGCATGCAACTTATCAAATGTTTGATCCAAGTTAGAATCCAGTCTCTTTGAGGATAGATCTAGGTAAAAAATTAGACATTCTATAGCCAAAACAATAGAAACAATGCTTATTGTTATTCCATCACCTTGTTCCTCCATCACTTATTGTTGTATGTTGAACATATGGTTTTTAAACCATATTTGTCTTTTATTTTCATAGGCATAATTTTTATAATTGTTATAACAACTTATGTGCTTCTCAGATGTATTTTGGAAGCTGTTGTGAGTTTAGTTTTACATGTGTAACCTATTTCTTTGTCTGCACATGGTTGTTCAATTCCTATAAGAATTGCAGCACTCCATTATATTTTTGGTTGATTGAGATTAATAAAGTTAATCAAGCTTCCGCCCTTATTTCTCAATTTACAGAAATCACCATTATGAGAAATCTAGCTATCTTTAATGAATTGATCCATGAGAGTGGGGTTTTCATAAGAAATACGGGCCCATAAGTCATTAAAATCAATATGCCAAACATCCCTATCCCCAATATCAGGTATTGATGTTTTGAAGGATAAAACGTGTTCATAACCTCCATAGTGATATTTCATGATGGTAGGGTTAGGAAATAGACACTTAGAGGAATGGGTATTCAACAAAAAAATTCAATAAGAATGGTATGATAGGGAAAAAAACCCAATTTGGTGTCAAAATCTCACAAAAGGCTTTAGAATCACTCACCTCAACTGTAGGAATAATGGAGCTCCTTCCAAGATCATTGTCTAATTTAAATTTATTAAAATGGTTGGAGAATTATTAGAAACAACTTTGATGGCACAAGAATGGAAATGCATAGGAATTAGATGTAATTATTAACTTGTGCCTGTAAAAAATGGCTTACTTTACCTCATTTATACTTTTCCATTCTTAAAAGGATGTGAATAAATGCATAATTAGGAAATTGCATTGTATTGTGGGAAATAGGAGGGTTCATGGAACATTTTACCAATTTTCCCTTTGTATTGTGGTAATGATATAAATGCAAGAAAATGAAAGCACAAAGAAATTGGGACATGAGGGGATAAGATCTCCAAAAATATCTGCAACATGAAGGAAAGGCTTAGCGTGTGGCAAAGATGGGCTTGCGGGGAGCAATAACTTGGGATGCATGTAGGACAGAAGTTCTTTGAAAATCCAAAAATATTGCAATACAAAGAAAACCAATAAAGTTTGGGAGAATTGGGCTAACGATGAACACAAGGTCCATGGGACACGGGGAAGAAAGTTCTCTGAAACCCACAAATTCTGCAATATAAAGGAACACTTTAAAAAATTGGATGAAAACTTTGCATATTGGAAATAAGTTTGGAGAACATGGGGATGTGGGGAAATGGATTTTAGGAAGAAAAAGGTCCACAAGTTCTTCCAAACATCTCAAAGTATGCAATACAAAGGATAAGTGTAAAGTTTGTGGAAATAACGAAACAATGGTAAACAAAAGGATGCAGGGAACCAAGACTCAAATAGAACAGTTCACTAACAAACACCAAATCCCACAACAAAAAAATTAATGAAATGTGACAAAGGTAGGGATGTGGAGAACTTAAGGCTCAAAGTAACGAAGGACACGAGTTCTCCATAAGGCTGATATTCCTGTAATGCAAAGGAAAAGACCCAAATACTCAAAGTACTAAAAAATGACTAGCCATTGGGATCATTTATTTTCCATAAGACTTTAAAAAGGAAAAAAAAATCACAGAAGTTACTTTGCCAAAAATCTCAACAAATCACACATATTTTTTTGGGTAAGTGATAACAATAGTCTTATATGGTTTTGTGGATAATATCATGGAAGATATATGTCATGACGCATTGATATGTGGCCCCAACATTTTTAAGTCTAAAGGGCATGACATGGTAATAGAAAGTCTCCCAAGAAGTAATGAAATATTTTTTGTATTGATTGTTAGTGGTGATGAGGATTTTACTATAACCGGAGAATCCATCCATAAGGGAGAGAATTTCTCGGTCAGTTTTTAGATCGATAAGTTAGTCGATGTTTGGAAGAGGGAAATATTCTTTAGGGAAAGAAAGATTGAGATCCCAGAAATCAGTACAGATGCGTAACTTTTTTGAGGCTTTGGTTACGAGTATGATGTTAGAGACCCATTATGGGTAGTTAATGACTATGATGAAATTAGCAAAAATAAAAAATTGTAACTCTTCTTTGATAAGAAGAGCTATGTAAGGATGCATTATATAGAGTTTATTTTTGGGATGGGTGATGATATTGTGTACACCAATGTTAGGGTCAATACTCAACATATCACTATATGAATAGGAAAAGGATTGACTATATTTAGATAAGAAATTGGTTAAATTATTTAATTCTTGTAATTCAAAATATTGACTGACTTTAACTACATGGGACTCTTGAGGCATGCCTATGCTAATGTCGATAGTGGACTCATTGAGAAGGGTTGATGTGTTGGGTGGTAGGGTTTTTTAAAGGAAATGGTCTTCTTCTCCAATATGGGAGAGAATATCTTGATCATCATGACATTGGAGGATATCAATGGTGGGTGAATCTTCTTCAATAATTTCTTACTAGATGAGAGAAAGTATTTCAGTGACATGATTAGATTAATAATTTGAAGGTCATGTTATCTAAAATAAGCCCTTGCTTATTTTTTGGCTAACTTTCTTTCATTCCTTCCTTCCTTATGCCTCAATCAATTTTTTTCACTTTTTAGGAACTAAAAATTATTTTGAAATGGCTTCATCAGATAGAGAATTTTCTCACCTTTCCAGAAAGGTAAATTTTTTCTTCTAACTCCTTGTATTTTGCAAGTTATGGCTCAGCGGAGTTTTTGAGGGAAATTTTCCTTGGGAAGCTTCGTAACCAATAGGAGGATGCCATGTGGTGGTGGAATGGCGGGTCAATAGAGTTAAGTTAAAAAAATTTCCAAGGAAGTGACAGGGGCACAAAGGAAAAATAATTCCCATGGGCCTGCGGAGAAAGAAATGGCTTGAGGCCCATGTGAATGAGGAGGTGCCACGTGGCGGCAAAGGTCAGACTAGTGGAGGTAAGTTCAGAAAATTTCCAAAAATGGTGCAATGAAATTTTTGGCCTAGAAGCCCCGTAACCAATAATAATGTGACACATGTCCATAGAACTAGTGGGGATTGGAGGGGTAGAGTGAATTTTGGCTTTTTTCCAAAATAGTAAAAGGTAAAAAGGAAAAAATTGGCCCCCAGGCCCACCAAGGAGGAAATGGAAAATTTTTACAAAAGGCCTACAGATTAATAAGAAGATGCCTCATGTCCTATTCTCGAAGGAGGTCGGGGGTGTGGGGAGAATTTGGAAATTTTACCAAAGTGGTTAGAAGCACAAAGGAGAAATTTGGAGTGCATGCCCGTAGCGAATAGGAGGATGACACATGTTAGTGGAGCAGCGGGGGCACGAAGGAATTTTGGAATTTTTTCCAAAATTCAAAAAAGTTCAAAAGGGCCATTTGAACCCATGGACCAATGGGGATGTGCCACATGTTAGCAGAGTGGTGGGGTACAGAGTTTTTCAAGGAAATTTTCCCAAATTCAAAATGGGGAAATTTTTTAGGTTTCAGCCCGCCGACCCAATTTTTGCCCTAGTTTTTCCCTAAATCTTTAGAGGGGCATATCTTTTGATCTAGAGCTTAGTTTTTCTCAATTTGGGTGTCATTGGAAATCTATTAAAGTTATCTACATGATGGAATCTTCAATTTGGGTGGAGTTTAGTGAGACAAAAATGAGAAAACGCCTTTGGCATAGGGAAAAGAGAAAAACTGACATTCAACCACCATTTTTAATGCAGTATGGCTTCCATTCTTCTCCAACATGGTTGAAAGTATTATGGAATGAAATTTTAAGGGTACCCATGCCATTTTTATGGATTTGGTTGGTGGTTGAATCATTCATTTCAATTTTCCCACGTTTCTCCTTCCTGAACTCAGGTTTTCATTGTTAAAAGCCAGATTTGGCTCATTTGTAAAGGGTTGGACATTTTTTATGTTCTGCAGGCTCCCTCCTTCACCCTGGCAAGTGGATTTTTGGAATATCAAACCTTTTCTTAGGACTGCAACATGTTTTATACCTCCTTATTGTTGTAATGGACTATTTTTGGGCCCCTATTATAGCTCCCAAATCTTAAGGGTGCGTAGCCATGCATTGCTAGAGGAAGCATGTAAGTGAAGGTGTGCAAGGTAGTATTCAAAAGGATTCTTGGAGAACCCATAGTGTGCACGCCATGTGAAGAAAGTTTTGGGACTCAGCCACTTTTGTGATTTTGGGTAGAACACATGAAGAATGTGTTCCGTGTGGATAAGGTTCCATCCTGGTGACAGGGTGTCCTAGAAGGAATATACCTTGCGATAGAAAGATCTAAAAAGTTAATCATGACATAGAGAGGCATGCACTAGGATGACCCACACCTTGACACTTGGGGCTAGATCTGAGGCTGCAGAGGATTTTGTTAGAGCTTAGATTCCTATTTATATGCACACCCTTGCCAAAGAACAAGAGACATAAGTGAGGTAGTGGAGCTCTGTAGAATTACTGCAAGAACTAAGGGATAAAAATGGGTAAAGGATTCCAATAAGGATGCAATGGGGAAATGGGGAATGAAATTTTTGTTTTGTGAGAATACATGTATGAATCCAAACATGGCGCATGACTATGTTCTGCCCCTCTATGATACTTTGTAGCAAGACTATGAATGAATATGATAAGGTTACCATCATGTTTACATTAAAGATCTCCTTCTGTATTATCTACATGTTTATACTCTGCTTTTGATCTTGTATAATCATGGACCTTACTTGAATGATTAATTATATTTTTGGATTTACAACTTCTTAGTTCTATTATTCCTATTGCGTGCTTTGTTTCCATTATGACTGAAGGGGTGTAGAAACCATCCTAAGCTCTATAACTTCTTCATGTCTATTAAATCAATAATTTAGAATCATGAACTATGTCTTCCACTAGACTCACATAAAAGAGAGACTCGGATCCCTCTTGTGTGCCTTAGGTGAGCGTCCAGTACCCACTGGGTGATAGGCCAGCGTGCATGAGGTTCCCTTGTTCTTAGTGGGTGTAAAAATGACTACATCTTGGTTCCATTGCTGGGACCTCTTTTCAAAGCTGCAGTGGAACATGGCATACATCATGATCTATGTAAAAAGTGATGGCAGAGTGCTTAACACTTGCAGGTGTTAAAGATTGTTTTAAAAGCATGAAGGAAGAATTCACTCAGAGATTTAGTACCAGATCTAGGTTTGATACATGAAGATGGGTGGAAGAAACTCTTTATCATGAGTTGTACGAAACCTTCTTTTGTTGTTTCCCAGTAGAGTTATTTTAGTGGCTCTCAGCTTATACATCTAGATCAAGGTGGTATTATAAGTCACACCCTTGGACCCAAGAAACATATCAGAACTTGCAAGATGCTGATCGAACATGGACCTGTGTTATAGATAATTGGTGGAAGGGAGTATTGACTAGCTACACTCTAGAATACACCATTTCCACGTATTCCTACCCAGAAGTTGCTAAGTTTGAGTTCTTACGAGAGCCCAGGGGATCATTTCTGTGTGTTATTCCCCTTGCGATCAAAATCTTGAAGGTAACCATGGGTTTAGAGGCATTTCCTATGGCCAACTAAACCACTTTGAGCTCTAGGCGAGGAAGCTAGGTTGGGGAAGGATGGCTGATCTGATGATTTTATACGAAAGGGAGGAGAGATGGCTCAAGTATAACAAAGCGCATGAAAAGGAGATCGATAGACAACGTGGGATTACAAGTGGGTTATGGAGCAAGACATGGTGGAAAGGAGTTGAGGTTCACATGGAGGATGTGGAACTTGAACAGTCTGTGGTACCCCATCTTGGTAAGTGTGGGAGAGAAAACCTTGTGGATTCTAATGAGAGTTTGTCATGTAGAGAAAGAAGAGTCATAGGTGCGCATCTGACCCCACTTAGCGACCAAACCTTAGCGCTTGGTTTTTTTGAATGAGTGAAAAGTACAGTTGATCCATTTAATATTAGTGAAAGCAACCGATCAGCACCTAGAAGATATAACTTCTCATTTGGGACTTTTATGGCTTCACACAATATTCTGGTATTTAGTGGAATGTTTGGAAAAGGCACATATATAGCTAGTTTTGGAAGCGCATTAGGAAGGGGTGGAGAAAATACGACTGGGAGTGGTACTAGTTCACAGAATGTTAGCACGTAATTCAGTGGGACAACAGGAGCATTTGGCATGAAAAATACAGGCCCTATACCTAACACAGGAGGATCTGGAGGTGGAAGTGGTGGAGCTGGTGGCTCAGGATCTAGTGGATCCAGTAGAGGAGGGAACACTGAAGGAAACCAAGGGACTAGATCGGGAGGGAAAAGGCCTCAGCCACCTCCTCAAGTATTTTTTGAGATGTCTCTACACTTACCAGATTATAGTGAGATAGAAGATACCACGAAGCATGTACATAAGTACGAGATGTTATGGTGCGTGAAGGGAATCATGACCCAAGATCAAAAGGCCAGTCAATTTGTGATAACCTTGCAAGAATGTGTGCATAGTTGGTATAGAAATTATGACCCTCATCAGACTATTGTGGATTATACCACGTTGAGAAATGCATTCTTAGTGCAGAATTCCACATACCTGAGTTTTAAACAGAAGAGCATCAGCTCTCTCAAGGAAATCCAACATGGAATGGCAGAGAGCATGCAGGGAATATGATGCATGTCTTTTAAAAACTCTATTTTCCAAACTATCTTATGATATCCAACCTTCACAACATGCTCAGTGGTTTTTCAGAGGATTTATAACACCCTTTAGAAGGGACTTTGTCTCATAAAACATGCACAGACCCGCGTGAAGCATTGGAAGCTACTTTACGCGCTAAGGCAGTTGGAAGTGGTTGAAAATAGCATTAGCCCATTTTTAGAGGCTTAGATCACTACCATGGCTAAGTAGTTGGATAAATTTATCTGCCAACACAGTTCCAGAGACTCGCGAGTGGGATATGGTACATGGATTGTAACATAGAAGGGCACACATGAAGGACAATGGAGGGGTATGTACTCAGAAAGGTGGTGCACACCGTAGTGGTAAATTGTGAAATATGTCACGAGGACCAAGATGTAGGTAGGTGCCCCCTTTTGTAGCGTATGATCTGTAAAACCATGTGTCTTGTTATTGCAAGATATGTACCTCAACCACACATAACACCAAGGATTGTAGATTGATTGACCAGATTCATGAGGTAATTGATCTTGGTGTGTGCCAGACTAGACATTGCTAGTAGTTCTAAAGGAGATGACCATGGGTATCGAGAGTGCACGGGGATGGAGGTGCATGTGGAAGAGAGTTTTGCGGGGGATTTCTTGGTTGTGGTTAACCGCGGAGAAAGAAGTGAGTTCCCGCGTGGGATGTGTTTTAAAAATTAATAAATCGTGGAGCCACAGACCATTATAAGCATGAATGTCCAGATCTTCTACAATGCTCCTGGTGTGGAAAAAAACACATAAGTACAAAGAGTTCCCAGAGTTATACGAACATATTAGTCAACAACACTGGAAGGATAAGGGCACTGCCATGGTGAGTATTAAGATGAGTTGACGTGCATAATGGCTTCCACAAGTAATACGTGAATAAGGGACTAGAGCCTATTATGGTAACAATAAGGGTGGAGTCCACGTGCGTAAAGGAGGCGCCTAGGTAGAGACCTCTTACTTTCGAGAGAATAATTAGTACATGGGAAGTATCCAAACCCAGCTCACCAAAAAGAATTCTACTAGGAAACCATGGATGTAATTTCAAAGTTTACAAGGGGAGATCCAATGCTTTAAAGAGCAGACTATAAAAGATGAGGAAAGGAGACCAGTAGAATCATCAAGGGATGACTTGGATGAGGTTAAGGAGGTGTGTAAACTACTAAGGTAGGAGAATATTATTCCCCTACTAGGGGCATGGTTGAGGGTAACGGTGCCATGCATGCCAGGGGGAGAACACGAAAGGTAGATCCTGCATGGAAACCTCCCACCTCACAGTCTTTGATTATGACGAAGGAGATTACCTTGAACGTAGTAGTAGATGGATGGTTACTTAGTAACATCCTCATTGACATAGGCGTGGAGGTTAATGTTATCACTTTGGATGCCTAGAATCAAATGGGGAAGAACTGTATTATAGCCATCTTCAAATGTGTTGTATATGGAAAATAAGACAAAGGTAATGCCCATAGGTGTCTTGAAGGATGCAACCATTACCATTCAGGGGACTAGGTTCACTAGGTATTTTGAAGTCTTGGTGCTTGCCGAGGTAGATAATTTCTCAACATCTACTTGGGTGCACTCGTGGTGTTATAAGAATAATGCATATCTTCAGTTTAACAAGGGGTACATAAGATTTGAAAACAAGGAAGATAGGGGTAGATTATACCTGCTTGCTGATGGGAATTGCACACCCTATACTGAACCCCTTGGAGAGGAGGTCCTGGATAGAATATATGTGCGCTCCATAAGAGATCTAGAGACAAACCACCCTACAGAAGGATTCATCTAGTTTGATGATGCTTAGTCTGGTTAGTGATACTACCACTATAGCATGTGATAATTTTGGTCCATGGGGCTTATGAATTGATTGGGTGACATCTGAAAGGATCAGTAACCAAGGTAACCATGGTGCACGTATAGTTCGACACCTGGGAGGAAAGGCAATAATCAAGTATTCTGGGGATGCATACCCTGAGGTCTTTTAAAGGGAAATGGAAGCTCAATGGAGGGAGGACAAATGACGAGGTATGCTAGGTTATGTTTTGATAGGCACAATAGTGAGGTGGTGGGCCATGCATAGTGAAAACTTGTTGGAATGGCATGAAGTTAGAATTGTGCTCACTGCCTGATTCTCAAAGAGCAACATACCCACCGCTATCAAGGATTACAATGGCAATGGACCCACCTCTTTTCACATATAGGCAAGTGAGAGAGTCTGGGGAGAAGGCGCGGATGCATTACCACCCTCCCTTTGGGTGCACAAGCTATATTCAACACTACAAGGTTGCGCACACACTTGGTACATCCATTTTGAAACATGCTGCCACCAAATGGGAAATTGGTAGGAATTGGCGTCTGACTTGGTTCACACATTCGAGTATCGAAGTACCATACAACCATGGTTGATGAGGCGTTGCATAGACTATCAAACACCTCACTTTGGGGGATTGCACCATGGTGGAAGATAGATTAGTAAACTTAATTGGTGGACCTAGCTTGGAAGCTTGGTTTGAAGAGGATGAACCATAAGACATAAATTGGAGTATGCGCATGTGCTGAAAAGGAGAAAGGAAAGATGGTATATGTTGTTGATGGAGAGGAGATGGAGAGCCTGAATGCTGAACCATTCAGTTAGGGCATGCGTGAAGTAATTGATAGTGCAGATGCATGTGCGCATGTGTCTATCATGAACCACTCAAAACCAAGAAAGTTAACATCAGCTCAGAAGAAGGAGCCCAAGGAAGCTATCATTAGGGACTACTGGTTAGACAAAGAAGTATCAAAGATCATCTATCTCTTGCATGAATTTGAGGATTTATTCCCACGTGAATACCATGAATTGAAAGGTGTCCACCATTCATTGGGGGAAATGAGGATAAATTTGAAAGATGGTGCACGCCTGGTTAGGAAGAGGCCTTACAGGATGAATCCCAACATGCATGTAAGGGTTAAAGAAGAGCTAGATAAAATGATAGCATCCAGTATCATTGAGGCTGTGGAGGAATTAGAATGGATAATTCTAATGGTTATCAACATAAACAAGGATGGGAAGAATAGGATATGTGTGGATTATATGAGAATTGAATGTTATTTGTATCATAGATCCTTTTCCCACTCCCTTCACTGAAGAGATTTTGGAAGGAGTTGCTAGGCACGAGGTCTATTCCTTCATGGATGGGTTCTCAGGATATCACCAAGTAAGGATTGCCAAGGAATACCAAGAAAAGACAAATTTCACCACCGAGTGGGGAAGCTTTACATACATAGTCATGCCCTTTGGATTAAGGAATGCGCCCATTGTATTTTCATGCATAGTGGTACAAGCATTTCAGGACTTCATCCAGAAGTTACTTCAAGTATATTTGGATGATTGGATAGTGTATGGATTGGTAAGGGACCATTGTGATAACTTGAGATTGATGTTTGAAAGATGTCGGTAGTTGAGGATTTCCCTCAACATCAAGAAATGTATCTTTGCAACTCCTTTTCAAACGTTGTTGGGGCATATCATATGCAAGGAGGGCTTACTGGTGGATCCCACGAAATTTACAGTTATTGTGGGGTTAGGGGAGCCTACCAGCCAAAGCACCATGTGTGGATTTCTTGGACACACTGGGTACTACATAAATTTCATTAAGGGATACGCCAAGATTGTCGAACCTTTAGAGATATTGATCAGACATAAGAGCACCTTTTGGTGGGGAGAGGAGCAACAAAGGGCATTTGACACTCTAAAAGAAAGGCTTATCACCACAACTATTCTACGATTCCCATCATGGGATAAACCTTTCCATGTCCATGTGGATGCCTCTGGTACAACAATGGGAGTCATTCTTGCTTAACCAGGAGGGGATTTTTGATCATCCCTTGTGTTTTGCAAGTAGAAAGTTGACACCAGTAGAACAAAATTATACAACGACCTGAGCGTGAGGAATTTTCAATGATCTACATGCTCCACAAATTCATACAATATCTACCGATGACTCCCTTCATATTCTACACTAACCATATGGCCTTGAAGTATCTAGTAAACAAAGCAGTGTTATAAGGGCGCATATGTCGTTGGGTACATTTATTTCAGGAATTTGAGTTCAAAGTGGCGGTAAAATCGGGAAAGAACAATTATGGGTTGGATCATTTATCAAGGATTGATTTGGGAGAGGATGCTCAAAGTATCGAGAAAACCATTCCCGACGTGTAACTATTCAAGTTGTGGTGCGCACCCTCATAATTAGAAGACATTGCCATTTTTATCAAGGAAGGTGTGGCACCTGGAGGGATGAATGCAATGGAAAGAAAAATGTTAACCATACGCGCCACACCATTCATGTTGATCAATGGGGATTTGTATAAAATAGGCCGCGATGAGGTTTTGCACTGGTGTGTATTAGAACATGAGTGCATGGCTATAATAGTAAGAAGCCCACGGTGGGATTTTTGGAGGAAACTATGTGGGGAATGCAACCACATGCAAGATCCTACTCATCAGACTATGGTGGGAGATGATTCACCAAGATTGTATTGAGTTTTACAAGGCCTGTGACCACTGTCAGTGCCTTGGTAAACCTAGAAGAAGGGATGAGATGCCCTTGTGCCCCATCTCCAGTGTGGAACCTTTTGAAAAATGGGCTATAGATTTTTTTAGACCAATCTCACCAGGTACGTGAAGGAATAACTTGCAGTATATTATTACCAGTACTTTATTATCTAACAAGGTGGGTAGAGGCCATTACCACTAAGTATTTCACCATAGCCATGGCTGCTAGATTCTTGTGGGAGAACATTATAAGTAAGTATGGGTGCCAATTAATTTTAACAAGTGATAGGGGCACTCACTTCTTAAATGAAACCATCAGGATTCTATTGGTAGAATTCATGGTAGCCCACCATAAGAGTACCCCTTATCACCCTCAGGAAAATGGGACGGCAGAGGCATTTAACAAAATCCTTAGTCACACATTGACTAAGATATGCGATGTGGGTAGGTAGGATTGGGATGAAAAGGTGTCAATGGTCCTTTAGGCATACAAAATAATGTATAAAAGGTTGAACAAGGCCACACCATTTCAAATAGTGTTTGGCACGGAGGTTGTTTTACCAAGTTGAATTCATGTTACCATCTCTGCGTATAGCGCATGCAGGAGGGTTGGATGATGAACAAGAATTGGAAGGAAGAATTGATAAATTTGGATGAAAGGCACTCACTAGCAAGATGGAGCCAAACAACTAATAAAGCTAAGCAAAAGGCATGGCATGACCACCACATTAAGAACAAACAGTTTGAGGTTGGTCAGATGGTATTGCTATATGATTCAAAATTTCTACGCCATTCTGAAAAGTTGAAGGTGCATTGGTTGGGGCCTTATGTAATTTCATACATCCTTGATTCGGGCGCATGCCAGTTACAAGCGCTGGATGGAACAAAATTACCTGGACACTTCAATGGAAATAGGCTGATGTCCTACTATAAATAACACTTCTTGGTGTTTGTAAATAAGGTAGTTCTTCCAGTTAGTTTATAATTTCCTTTCTTGTTTTTCCCTTTCGTGTTGTCTTGTTTTACACCTTGGGCACCGGTAACCTTATTACTTTTTAACCTATGAATGTGCAGAGGACTGTACATCGATTTAGTGTGGGGTGAGGTGATAAAGAGAGGCTTGAAGTTATTCTATAGGAGGATTGGGTTGGTAGACCATTCAAACTGGCCCTATTGAAAAAAAAGGCATTAGGAGAAAAGAAGGCAAATGGGTGGAAAAAGAAGGTTACATTGGAAATCCACGTACAAGAAGAAAAAGTGCAAAAACATGAGGTAGGAAAAAGCAAGAATCATGAGGATGGAAGAGGTGCCTTTGATATTGATAACACACGTGCAAGAGTCTTCTATCAAGATGGATTGTCTTTGCACCAGAAGGTTGGAAAAGTTTTCGCACAATGATTGGGTACAGGTGAAAATATTTTTGTGCAAGGATTGGGTGCGTAAGGAAAAGCATTGAAGTCAGGTTTGTTTGAAAAATGCCACATTAAATATTGTCATACGGTGGTAGGTAGCCTAACATTTAATGCATAAAAGAAGGAAAAGCTATAAATACAAGGATGGATAGTTCATTATTTTACTTTGCAAAAACAAGGAGAATGATTTTCTTTCAAGAGCTAGGGTTTTGAAAGCTGACTCGTGTGAAGGAAAATCTCAAAAAATCATGTGCATTCGGTCCGTTAGATATAAAAACTAGAGAAAATTGATTCACAGGTGTGGGGAACATTGTGAAAGAGTGCCGTGATTGAAGGAGGAAAATCAGAAATTAGGGTTTGTGATCTAGGGCACGGGGCGTGTGAAGAAAACTCTTAGACAACTCAAAAGTAACTAGGGAAGAAAGCAAAGTGTAGAATGATAGCCACAAAGCTAGTTGATAAGCCTATAGTACAATCTAAGAAGGGAAAGGGTAAGGGAAAAGGAAAGAAGAAAGAAGAAGAAATCCCCTTGGATACCAATGAGGAATGGTACTCAGAGATGAAATACCTGGATGGGGTTTTTCTAGGGAAAGAGTGGGAGTCCCACATAGGATAGATGATCATGATCGACTATAATCATCGGTCAAGTATAGTCGTGAAGGAAATGGCGTTGGAGCTGGTGTGCCCCAAAAACAAACAAACATCTGACAGGATGCCAATCTACAGTGACATAGTCAAGGTGAAAATGGAGAAAGCAGGGCTTCTCCAGCTTTACGAGCTGCCATATTTCAGGAAGCCCGAGCACTTGTACCAATGGCTGATGACGCACGTGCACAAATATTTCTTCTGCTTCGTAGGGCACAAAATGCACATAACTCCCCAGTTAATCTCAAACTTTACAGGCCTAAGCTATAAAAGGGACGCGATCATAGATGACTTCTAGGATGAGGAGGCAATCAAAGAAACCATTGCATCCCAAGATTATAAGAAGGGATCAAGATACTATGATGTCTTGGATATCAATGATCCAGTGATGAAGATGGCCGCGAACCTTGTCTCCAAGATGAATGGACAAGAGAGGTGGACCCAGGTGAGAAATCCTTGGTTGAATGTCTGCAGGAAGGTCGCGGAAGACACCGTGTATAACATCTCCCAGTACATAGTAGACGAAATCATAAGTAGCATGGAAAATTGAGGAAAGATCTTGTTTGGAAACATTCTATTAACAATTGTGTTCTCAGAAATCGGGGTGCTAGATGTATCCAATAAATTCATATGGGAGTACCTTGCTGAAGATCCCTCACCCGCATATAGATTCCAGAAATAAACATGTGAGTCAATGATAGGGGTGCACAAGGTGCACTTATAAAAATGGTACACATGCCTTAGGAATGTATTTGGGGCTGAATGGAGAATTCCTAAGCAACTCCCCGCAGTGACTGAAGGAGAAGTAGAGTTTGCAGTATACCATCACTTCTGCATTGGCAGATTCATCTTGGTGGATGACAGTTATAGTCCCTGGTGCAAACTCCTCTTCTCATTTACTGTCCAATTTTTCTAGGTGGGATTGAACAGGTATAAGGAGTTAAAGAAATTAAAACTTGACCTGTCCACCCTTGACAGTGAACACAGAGAAATGAGAAAGGTGGTCTACCCAGGGAATCATGCATACGTTAAAAGGTACTTATCACAGGACGTGCACATCGTAAGGCCATTGACCTTACCAATTACTGAGAGTGCTAATGCCAGAGTCTGCCTACGCATAAGACCAAAGTTTGAGAAGGGTGCATACATAGAGAATGGCATATCCATCCCGGACATCCCCAAGGGAAGTAAGAAGCCACTAATAAAGCACAAGGAGAAAGAAGAAGAATAAAAAGAACAAAGAGTGGTGGAGAGGTAGAACATAGATAATGTAGGGCCAAGTACCTATGTCCAGAAGAAGAGGAGAATGTTGGTTAAGGAGAAGACACTGGAGCCTGTGAAGCCACCATCCCCTGAAGAACCTTTAGATGAAGAAAAGATAGCATCCCTGACTCCAGATTTTTCTGTAAGGGAAGAAGAATAAGGGATGGAGGAACAAGGGTCTGAAGATACAAATGACCCAAACACGTATATAGGTGAAAAGGATGATGATGGAGGGAAAGAGATGGAGGTGGATCAAGAGCTGATTGATGTACATGATTCAGAGGGAGAGGAGGTATAGGATATAAATGATGCATTCATCTTTGTAAGGAGGAAGGGTGCCCAAAGGGAGGAAGGTGCATGGAGTAAAGAGAGGAGTGAAGGGGCTAGTACCAAGGAGCTAGATATGCCCAAGCTCACTCAGGAGGAGGTGAATGAGAAGGAAACAAGGGAGGTAGAAAAGATAATCAATACCCTGGTCAAAGAGGAGTTAGAGTGTAGCGTGGAGATAGTGCTCAGTGAATTCAAAGAAGAGAAGAGGGAGAAAAGTGTGGGTAGCACAAAAGGCCCTACTCTTTTGGTAACTATTCGCAAGGGCGTGCGTATAGGAAGTAAACATGTAGAAGGGGGAAGAACAATGATGGGTTATATTGATGACCCCAACAAAGTTTTGTGCATGCATTTCCAAAATATAGTGCCCACCAAGTAGCTCACCACGATGAAATCCTTTGATCCTGAGGGTGGATACCCATGAACAAGGAAGATGTTGTCATGGCCATTCAACTCCCACCTCGATGAGCCTGAGTTCGAGATTAACAAGGAGCAGAATTAATGATGTCCAAAGGAAAGGGGAACAACCCCATTGTAAACACACAACAACTATCAGATGATCAATTGTGTAACGTGCTCAAAAAAGTCTCTATGGAAATCGAGGCTAGGCTCTTCAGTAGGAATGACAGGGTTAGAGTCTTGGAGGACCTATTAGAGAAGAGGAAGGAAGAAGTAGTGAAGCTAACAAAGGATCTCAACCTTGAGAAATTAATCAGCACTCAAATGCAAAGGGAGATTTAGGAGGAGAAGGCCAGGGTACACAAAGTTTTCAAGAAGGTGGAGCTCATCTCCTGAGTGATTATCACAAAGCACCCGGAACTTAACCCTCCCACAAAAAAGTATAGATCCTCCCTGGAGTGCCTAGAGGAATTGAATCATATCCTCACCATGGAAAGGTAGCCTTCGGCATTAGAGGAGGTATAGGAGGTAGTGGTGCGTTGAGAGAAGGAAGACAAGTTGAAGGTCATCATGCTCATGGCCGAATACAACAAGGTGCATGCCGACGTAAGAGAATCTACACAGACCACGGGGGTAGCTTATGACCACTGCACAGATCAAGACAAAGTGACAAGCATACTACTTGCCAATGACGAGGCTGAGCTGAAGGAATTCAGAGAAAAGAATAAGAGAAATAGAGCCAAGTGAAAAAAGGATCATAGCTGAAGTGGAAAAAAAATCTCAAGCCATTAAGAACCGATAAGTCTCAATCAAAACCTGGCCAAAAGAGCTCTACAAGGTCATCATGAGGAATATGGATTCCCTGGAAGATCACGCTAAGGAACTAGAGACTATGGTGGAAACCATTACCACACAAGGGGAAGGGTTAACCTTCATTGAGGTGAGCACCTTGGTTGGTGACATCTACACTAAAGCACAAGAGGAAGTCAATTCTTGGAGTACACTGGAGGTTGACCTACAAATTTTTTTTCCCCTTCTTCTTCTTTCGGAAATTTTCCCTCTATTATTTCTCTCCCCCTTTCTTTATTCTTTCCCCCCCATTCTTTTCCAAGGCAAGGACTTGTATTCTTTTTTCACTGAATTCTTTGAGAAGGTTCCCAAGGGAGAATAACATGTGAAGTGTGGGGTAATGTTGGGCCCATATTATAGCTCCCAAATCTTAAGGGCATGTAGGCATGAATGGCCAGAGGAAGTGCACAAGTGAAGGCACACAAGGTATTATTCAAAAGGCTTCTTGGAGAACCCAAGGTGCATGTGCCATGTGAAGAACAATTCAGGACTTAGCCGCTTTTGGCCTTTTGGGTAGAACACATGAAGAACGTGTTTCATTTGGATAAGGTTCTAGCCTGGCGATAGGGTGTCCTGGAAGGAATGTACCTTGTGATAGAAAGATCCAAAAATTTAATCATTAAATGGAGAAGCATGTGCCAAGGTGACCCACACCTTCACACTTGGGGCTAGATCTGAGGCTACATCGGAGTTTTTTAGAGCTTATATGCCTATTTATATGCGCACCCTTGGCAAAGAACAAGAGACAAAAGTGAGGTAGTGGAGCTCTGCAGAATTACTGCGAGAACTAAGGGATGAAAATGGGTAAAGGATTCCAATAAGGATGTAATGGGGAAATGGGAAATGAAATTTTTTTTTTGTGAGAATACATGTATGAATCCAGACATGGCGCATGACTATGGTTTGTGTCTCTGTGATACTTTGTAGCAAGACTATGAATGAATATGATAAGGTTACCATCATGTTTACATTAAAGATCTCCTTCTGTATTATCTACATGTTTTTACTCTACTTTTGATCTTGTATAATCATGGACCTTACTTGAATGATTAAGTATATTTGTGGATTTACAACTTCTTGGTTATATTATTCCTCTTGCGCATTTTGTTTCCGTTATGACTGAAGGGGTATAGAAGTCGTCCTAAGCTCTATAGCTTCTTCATGTCTATTAAATCACTAATTCAGAATAATTAACTATGCCTTCCACTAGAATCACATAAAAGAGATACTCGGCTCCCTCTCGCATGCCTCTGGTGAGCATCCAGCACCCATTGGGTGATAGGCTAGCACGCATGAGGTTCCCTTGTTCTTAGTGGGTGAAAAAATGACTACAACTGTATTTAAAATGGAAATGACAATGCAAGCTCTATGAATGAGTTTTCAATCCTTTCTTGTGTTGTTTTCTCTATCCCAATCCTTCATTACAATTTTAGCAATTTTTGCATGATTTGTGTTGTATTTTTATAATCTATGTCAATCTGTAGAAATAGATGTTCACCACTTCTTTGGTGTATCACCTTGTTAGTTTAGTTAGACTAGGATTTTGAGTTAAACCTATACAAATTTCAGGCATACATCTGATCAGGGGAGTAGAGGAACCAACCTTTAATCTAGATAGTTTTTACCCATTTCTTCAAGTCCCACACTTGGGGAAAAGATTCCATGGTGTGCAATCACACTAGATGCCCATTATCAAACTAGAAATCTAAGAAAACATCCAGGGGTGCTGTTGATTTACACTAACAATTTCGGCACACCCAATGGGACCTTAAAATTCTTTATATTCATTACAAAAAATTTGATGCGCATTTCTTGTAAGTTTCTTGCTTAGAAAGAGCCCTGATTTGTACATCTGGTGACTCCAAAGAGATAAAATCAACTACTTTTCAGAAATTCAAGTCTAAAGATTCATGAGAAGGATCCAAAAAAGGTCAAGGGCCAAAGAAGAAGGATTTTCTAAGTATTTGCATCTATCCCTGAGAATAAGAGTGAGGGAAGAAGAATTCAAAGGTCTTCATCTCCACCAAATAGAACTCTATCAACTCCTCCACCCGGTAGACCTTTCACCTAATCAAAAACGGTTCTCAGGCCAATCAGAATGGCACAACACAACCATTATGTCAGCTTCACTAATAGTATCCCACTTGCTCTCAATGCACAAAACCCAATTCTAGTTACAGCATTGAAGAACATTCCATACTTTACTAGGGAAAATCAGACCACTTCTGGTCATGTCAAATACATTGCTAATGTTTGTGCAATCCATGAGATTATTGAGATGCAAATTGCTATCAAATTTTTGGCATCTTCATTCAAAGGGAAAGCCTTGCAATGGTTCAGGAGCCTTGGAGAAGGCTCTATCCAAATTGGAACCAGTTGTGCATATCTCTCTATGAGAAGTTTGGAGAAAACGGAGATAATTTTTCTCTATTAGAACAACTGAAAACTATCAAGAGAGCTCCTAATGAGCAACTAACAAAATTCAATTTCATATTTCAAAGGACCTGGGATAGAATTCCAGTGACAGTAAGGCCAACAGTTGAAGGTGCTTTCTTATACTATCTCAAAGCTTTAAATTCTTATATTTCTATGTTAATCTAATCCATGGGAGGTGCAAATATACCTGTAGCTTATAACATTGCCATTAGGGCTGAGAATTATTTGATCCAAGCTGGTAAACTAGCTCCTAGGCCTGTTATGCCCTTATATCCAAGCTTGGAAAGCCCAAGCACTAGTCAAACACCTACTTTAGCTCCTATTCCCACTCCTAGAAATCAGAGTTCAAATGAAACTTCTACTTCATCCTCTAGTGCCTCAAATGAACTTCAAGAAGTCATGAAATAATTACAAAATTTAGGTAATGAGCTAGTTACACGCAAGAGGCAGCAAGCCCAAAGTTTTAGACCTTCTTATGAGTCTCAAAATCAGCCTAATAGGCAACCATATTAGCCTAATAGGCCACCCAATCTAGTTGTAAATCAAAATCAAGTAAGGCCTCTTGCCAATAGACCATTTTAGCCCTATAACCCCAATGTTGCATCTACCTCTAGATCCTTAGTTCCAGTGAAAAATAATATAGATCAAGAGTATGATTGGTGTTTCCCATGTAATGAACCTCAAAACTAGTCTATGTGCTTCAATGGTGCTTTGAACCAAGCTTTGATGGTGAAAACAACTAGCGTAGAGAGTGAGGTGAATCAAGAAACAAACCAACAACAAGTAACATCTCAACAAAATACAACTCCAAATGAGACTACACTTGTGAATTGACAGGATGAAGATTTTTGTGGTATGAATCAAAACATTTCTCAGAATGTAGTAGCTAACACATGATCAAAGAAGAGGAATATTTGTGAAGGGCAGTCATTAGTTCCAGGTGATCAACAACCTTCTATCACTCCACAAAGTTTTGGCAAGAAAAATGTAGTTCCAAATGTGCAAGGATAGCCTAAGCCACCTTCTAGACCAGCTCAAATGCTAGTTGTTGCAGCCCATGTACAAGAAAAGAATGTGTAGGCTAAGGGGAAGAAAATATATGTTTCATCCCCATTTAACATCATTGAACAAATGAAGAAGACAAATGTGAATATATCTATGTGGGAATCACTATCCATCCTAGGCCAAAGGGATCTACTACAACCTGCCATGAAGAATTGGTCAACTTCAAATCAGAAAGCTCATATGTAAGAGAAGGTACTCAAAAATGCTTCTCAGCCTGAGGGGAAGCTTGGAGGACAACAAGGTAAAGTTTTGAATCCCCCTCCATTCTATGTTTCATTGATCATTGGGGATAAACTAGTACATAATTATATGATTGATTCTGGGGCAAGTAGTTCTATGATGCCCAAGTAAATATCTGATTAGTTGGGCCTCCAATATGAATTCATATCCAAAGGGGTGGTATAACTAGATGGGACAGCAGTAAAAATAGTTGGGTAGTTAAAGATTTGAGCCTCACTTTGCATGCATGCCCCAATGTCATTGTTTTGTAAGATGTTTCAGTGATATATTTACCTCCACTCTTTGCCCTATGTTTGTCAAGGGATTTCACAGCTAGAATTGGAGGATATTTATCTACTGATTGGTCACA
This sequence comes from Taxus chinensis, assembly GCA_019776745.2. Classification (NCBI taxonomy): domain Eukaryota; kingdom Viridiplantae; phylum Streptophyta; class Pinopsida; order Cupressales; family Taxaceae; genus Taxus; species Taxus chinensis. The sequence continues at coordinate 289,460,057 of CM034154.1, read as the reverse complement.
CATGTTGTTTCGGAACAGATATGGAACTAAGGCCACAATCAGGTCTAAACCTATTCCAAACTTTCACATTGAGCCTCATACTTCAATGCCAACTATTCAACATTTGATCAAGAGGAATATCCAGGCACAAATGAAGCTGACACCAAAGTTGGAGGCATCCCATATTTGACTCTTGATGAATGGGCAAGAAAGGTACATGCTTTTGATACCTACAAGGAAATAGAAGAATCTGAACTCGGAGTTTATTGCGTGCATGAATAAAATCAGCCTAATCCTAGCATCACCAAGCCATACCATAAAGATGACAATGAGGTATGGCAACTATTCTTTGATGGATCAAGAAGTAGATAAGGTGCAGGGGGAGCTATGCTTGTTTCACCTCAAGGCATTAAGTATTATTCATCTTTTAGATTTCAGTTTGCATGTTCTAACAACACTACTGAATATGAAGCTTTGATACAAGGATTGCATTGGTCAAGAAAGAGAGCTATAAAAAACTTTCAAGTATTTAGTGACAGTGAGCTAATTATTAATCAAGTTAAAGGACAACATGCTACCAAAAATGACCTGCTCAAGTGTTATAAGAATAGGGTGTGGGACCTCATTGAGTATTTTTAAGGCTTTGGCATCAACTCCATCCCTAGGAAAGAAAACCAAGCTGCTGATAGGCTTGCAGCAGTTGGAGTATCCTTTGATTTTTTTGAGAGTATCAAGGAAGATAAAGTGCATAAAAACATTCATGTGATTGTAAGGCCATTAGTGCTAGACAATAATGTAAGTTGGCAAGTGTTTGAATGTGACCAACAAATCATAAATTTCTTGCAAGAAGAAGCTGAGTTCTCAACCAAAAATCAGGAAAAGATAGAACAACAATATGGTGATCAAGTGGTAAAACTAAGAATCAACAAACTTCCAAAAGGAATTGTCACTTTTGAGTCCATCTTTAATCCTAATGATCAATTTAGGAATGAGAAAGCAAACATCCAAGTCAAGGGATAAGATTCAGTTCCCATCTCAGTGGGAGAAGGAAAATCACTTCAAATTGGTAAAGTGGTAACCAAGCAAGAAAGGTATGAGTTCATGCAACTTTTCCAAGAGTTCTTGGATATATTTTCTTGGAGCTATGAAGACTTGAGAGGTTTCAATCCCAAGCTAGTTCAACACATAATTAAATTAGATCCAAATGCTAAACCCATCAAGGAAAAAAAAGACCGGTCAATCCACACATGGAGCCTCTCATGAAGAAGGAATTGAATAAGTTAATAGAGGAAAGTATCATATTTTCCATCAAGCATTCAATATGGGTAGAAAACTTGGTTCCAGTTAGAAATAAGAGTGGAGAAATCAGATTGTGTGTAGACTTTAGAGATTTGAATAGACCATCCCTTAAGGATCATTACCCACTTCCTTCTATGGAGTAGATTTTGCAAGTTGTTTCTGGCTCTGAGATGTTTTCATTACTAGATGGTTATTCAGGGTATAATCAAATCATGGTAAAGGAGGATGATTAGTTCAAAAAATCCTTCACCACCAAATGGGGAACCTATGCATATAGGAAAATGCCATTTGGGCTATCTAATATCGGAGCTACCTTCCAAAGGGAAATGGATATGGCATTCAAGGGATTGATCAAAAAAATAGTGCTGATATACCTAGATGATGTTATTGTATTTTCTAAAAGTGCATTAGATCAACTCTTTCATTTAAGATAAGTGTCCAAAAGATGTAGAAGATTTGGGGTATCCTTGAATCCCAAAAAAATTATTTTCCTAGCTCATGAAGGAAAGCTCCTAGGCCATATTGTTTCCAAAGAGGGATTAACAATTGATCCAGAGAGGGTTGAAGAAATAAAAGAACTGCCATTACCAAGTCACAAGAAGGCCCTTCAAAGTTTCTTGGGAAGAATCAATTTTGTTCGAAGGTTTGTTCCAAAATTTACAACCCTTATCAAGCCAATAACTATGATGTTGAATAAAATTATGGATTTCAAATGGATATCTAAAGGTAAGGAAAGTTTTGAGGAAATCAAGGAAGCTAACTCACAAGCTCCAACTCTCATTAACCTAGATTTATCTAAGGATTTTATCCTTTATGCATTTGGAGGTGATGATACAATTTCTACAATTTTAGTACAACAAAACACAGACAATGTAGAGCAACCAATTGCCTTCTTTAGCAAAATCTTGGAGGAATATGAGGTGAGGTATTCCTTCATTGAGAAGCATGTTCTTGTAGTGATTATGAGCTTGAAGAAATTTAAGCATCTAGTTTCAAACAACAAGGTTCAATTGTTGGTTTCTCATGTGGGAGTTAAGGACTTCCTCCTCAACAAATACCTAAATGAAAAATGTGTAGGGTGGATTACTCGTGTCATGGAGTATGGAATTGAGATCAAAGTCACCAAGCTAGTCCAAGGAGAGGGATTGTGTGAGTAGCTGGTCTTGAGAAAATCAATGGAAGCAAGTAATAACAAGGATATTGTTTTGGTGTTGTAAAATAACCAAGAACAAAGAGGTGTTTGAGAAGAAAATGGTGGTATGCTCACTCCTTGCTAGACCCAAGACATAATGCACTTATTACAAATCGGCCTATGCCATCTAGAGATGAACAAAACTAAGAGGAGACACTTCAAATTACAGGCTATTCCATATGCACTTTTTGACAGCGTCTTGTTCAAAAAGGATATAAATGGAGTGTTGTTGAGATGCATTGGGACTAATCAAATTAAGAGAATGTTAGAAGAGTTCCATGATGGATCAGTTAGGGGTCATTTTTCTCCAAGAGTGATAGCCCTCAAGATTATGAAGGCTGGCTATTATTGGCCCAAGGTGTTTAGTGATTGTTATGCATGGATCAAGAGGTGCAAAAATTATGCATTCTTCACAGGAAAGGAAATATTAACAGCCCTTCCATTGCACCCAATTTTAGTTGACCAGCCATTCTTGTAATGGGGTTTGGACTTCATTGGATTCATTAACCCAAACTCAAGCTAAGGACACAAGTGGATTCTAACATCAACAAACTACTTCACCAAATGGACTGAGAAGGTAACACTCAAAGAGGCAAATGAATATAGCATTCTAGACTTCTATGAGGGGATAGAAACCAGATTTGGTATACCTACCACTATAATATTAGATAATGCTTTGGCATTCATATGCTCAAAGGTAACTAAATGGGCTGTTAAAAATGGGATTTATCTAAGCACTTCATCAAATTATTACCCTTAAGGTAATGGCCAAGCTGAGTCTACCAATAAGAACCTATTAAAGATCATCAAGAGGACTCTTGATGAAAATAAGAGGACTTGGCACACTAAACTTAAATCATCCTTATGGGCTAATAGGATAACTCCCAAGAGATCCACCGGTAACTCTCCATTCAGAATTATTTATGGAAGAGAGGAAATCTTTCCTATGTCACTTGAGTTACCAACGTTGGAACTCATGAAGTAATTGGAATTGTTGGATTTTGAACCAATGGAGGTTAGATATGCATAATTTATGGAAATCTAAGAAATCAGAGAGCATGCAACCCAAACAATGGAGAAGGACCAAGCCTTGATCAAGACAACCTTTGATAGAAAAGCTAAGGCTAGAACCTATGTGCATGTATACTTTTCTTAGTGCAAAATCAAATGAAGTAATAACTACCACCTAAAATAGTTCTACAATTTAGCTAAAACAAAGCATAAACACCATCAAGATAAGAATTAAACAAGGGTTAGATGCTAGCATTCATCAATACAAACTTTGAAACTAACAATGTTAAATATATAAACCCATCTGTTCTCTAACAACATATAAATGAATGGACCTAAGTAAGCTCCATGGATATCAAAATAGTTTTCCTTAGTATGCCAAGTAACCTAGGAATGAGGGCCTATCAAAGCTGGGATACAAGACCCTTTTGACACCTCCCATATGACCTAAGCACTTAAAAAAGAGGATTAACTCTTCAAGATGATGAACTCCCAAGAAAACAAGGTGCAAGCTCTTAGTCTCTTTGCTATATGCTTTGCATTTGCTCTCTTAAGGAGTTTAGGTGTAGGTATAAAGGTAGAAGGAGGGATCCTTATATAGCCCAATGGATAAAGGAAACACTTCATCCCTTTGCATGTGGGATAAAGGTAAAACATGATTAGGAATGGATAAGGTGGCTTTATTAAAGGTAACCTTACTTTATAAGAGTTTAATAAATGTTTAGCAACTCATGGGAGTTGGGGGGTATTTTAATTAATCAAAGGTGATTAACTAATAGGTAGATGTAAGCTTATAGAAGATAATTAGTGGAATATTAGTATGATTTATGCTATTAGAAGGGGATTAAATCAATTAAATATTGATTTATTGGTTAAATGGAAGGGAAAGCTAATTAATTAATAATAATTAATTAGTCTAGGTAGAAGGGGTGATTTATTAACGAAAGGTCATTAATTAGGGTATTTGTTGGATAGGAAACTTAATTAATTAGCTTAGTGTAATTAATTAATGATGATATGAGGGAAAATGAATGATTTTTGACGATATGTCATTGATTTTTGAGAAAGGGGATAATTACTGCAATTTAAGTATTTAAATTTCTTGGGTGTAATTATAGGTGTCTACATTTACCCCTCTTTGGGGTGGCGTAAGTGACGTCACTTTCAAGATAGTAGACAGAAGAAATTTTTTGAAGGGATAGAAGAAAAATTAGTAGGAGGGAGAGATGCCCCCTCGAGTGTCGATGGGGTGATGAAAGAAGCTGATCGACGATCGAAAAAGGTGAGATATAGATAGAAGAATGGGAGGAGGAAGGATGCCCCGATGAGATAGAAAATTAGGGGTGAAAGGGAAGTGAAGAAGAAGAAATGAGGAAGATGGGAGAGAAGAGCTTAGCCTCTAGCCACTTATTTATTTGGAACAAATTTGATGTCATCATATTGCCATAGGAACTACATCATCGGTCCTTATGAAAAATATAAGCATACGACAAAGGTAGAATGACATGAAAAGCCATAGTACAAACAATTGTCCATTGCTGAAAAAACTAACTCAAGGAAACATACAAAATGCAATGCAATACAAGAAAGTGAAAGATGCCTAACTCCATGCAACATACAAAATGCAATGCAATACGAGAAAGTAAACAAGCTAAACTAACAGAGAAACAAAATGTAATGTTTTTATTATCAAGCTTCAATTACAACCTATGTGAATTAATGATAAGGGTTGATGATGGTGCCCCAAGCAAGGATACATGCGAGGGGAATAACGGAGGACACTTGGGTCTGATGGAAAAGTAATGTACACTACGAAATAGTACCAAGCAACTCGTTGTGCCCCAAAGTACAGATGAAGGAAGCATCCTAGCTTTTTTTGATGGAGGTAGATCAAGATGATCCACAAGTCGCACACATGAACAAGTGAAAACCAAAGAGTGACATTTTGTAGGATGATTTTCAATTTTTAGAAGTTTTCTAAAACATATTTTAATGTTTTTGATGATTTTTCTAACATATTTGAATGTTTTGGTTGATTTTAAAGTTTTATGAAACTATTTATAGGAAAACGAGAAAGCGTGGATGCCCCCAGCAATAGATGGGATGTACAAGGGTATAAGGCCGCATGCATACCAAAAAGGTGAAGATGCAAAAATGTCCCAATGATAAGGTGGGAGTATTCAAAGGTAAACTCTTCACATGTAGAAGTGGGACCCAAGGATATTATGGATAGCTTCAACATGATGATGAACATAAACCAATGAAATGCTGGGAATAAGCAAGGATGCCCCTAGCGTAAGTTGGCCTAAGAGCACATGATAGAAAGGAAGGAGAAGATTGTTTTTGTGGAAGGGGAAAAAGGTTTCCACAAACATGGAAAACAATTAATCTTATACACATGGATGTTCTGAATGAAGAAGAAGAATGATGTGAATGATATGAATGTAGCTTAGAAGCCTCGTGATGAAGAAGTGATTAGCCAAAGGCATAAGTTGTGAGACGAGATATGGACTAGAGTAAGAGTCTGAACAAGGTCCAAAAAAAGACACTTGGTAACATATTAATCCTGTTTACTCATAGATATCCAGTGTGTGCACGTGGATTTTACTACCTCTTGAAGTTAAGATTTAATAGAAAACAAGTGAAGAGACCCTAGCCAATGTGTAGAAATGATTTATTTTGATAAGTGATTTTGTGAATGGAGAGTGAAAGGATAGCCATACATTGCTCCGCTGCCAGCCAAGCGTCCATAGCCCTAACAAAGATGTATTTGATTCTAATCACAACATTTCTCTACTGCCAGTCAGGCGTCTATAGCCCTGATAGAGATTATTAGAAATACCCCTAGAGAGAGTTATATATTAATTTGCTTTTTCTTTGTAGCTTTTACCTTTTAAGTTTTGATTGATTCTGATTCTTTTGCTTTCTAAAAACTTATTTCAGCTCTCTTGTTTGACAAGGGGTTAAGAACCACTGATGGCTTGATGGAAGGAGGTGGAAGTGATTGTGATGAAAAAATTAGCTAGTGTCAAAAAATATGTCCAAAATTTCTTCACAACAAGTTTATTAGATGTTTGAATGTGATAGGATCTCCATGAGGTCAGTCGTTCTTTAATTTACCAAGGTGATAAAAGACTAGGGGAAAACAGATACCATAGAGATAAATGTCACAAAAATGCGTGTGAATAAGCTAACAAAAATATCACCGAAGGGATGAAAATGGTAGGAAGACTTACAAAAGAGTAGCAAGGAAGGGAAGAAAGAAATATCCATGTCTACGCAACACCTGATTGCAATGTTTGATCTTTGTACCTTTGATTTTTATTTATTTTTTTCTCATGTTTTTTTGTATTTTTGTATTTTTGCCTTGTTTTTTATTTTTAGATTTTTGATAAAAAAAAAATTGAACTGTTGTTACTAACAAAGTCACTCTATGTGATAGGATCTAACAACGATGTTTGCAACTTCCTTGATAAGGGAGACTAAGCATGTTTATTTATCAAGAGTCATGTTTTCCCCAATCTCGATGATCGTGGTGAGTTCACACTCAACAAAGGACTATGATTTTTTCTGAAACATGGATTTCATATGTGGGAGATTTAATTCCTCATCCAGAGGTTTATGCACTTTGTGCCATACTTGATGGTTACCTTGATGTGCATTTTGAATCGCGCTTGATTTAGAATATTGAGATTGTTTGAGTTTTTGGGTGATGTTGAGCTCTTGCAAGTTTTGAACTGAGCTTAAAAATGAGCCTGTTTGGGTTTCTTATAAGCTAACGCGTGACTTGTCTAATCCTGAGAAGGAGAAGAAAGTGAACATGTATGTTTAGAACTTATGCGAGAAATGACCATGGGCTTGCCACCATCTTTGGTAGAAGAATAATGTGATGGATGAAATGGATATGGTCCAGGAATTGAAGAGGAGGGGCTACCAGGAGGTGAGCTACTGATAGAAGATGATGAAGGGCTTCTAGGATGTGGCCCAAGAATAGAAGAAGAAAGCCTACTAGGACATGACCCATAGATAGAAGATGAAGGGCTACTAGGATGTGCCCAAGAATAGAAGAAGAAGGGATACAGGATGTGACCCATAGATAGAAGATGAAGGGCTACTAGGATGTGGCCCAAGAATATAAGAAGAAGGGCTACTAGGATGTGACCCATAGATGTAATATAATGGGCTACTAAGATGTGGCCCAAGAATAGAAGATGATGGACTACCCGGGGGTGATCCATACCTAGAAGACAAGGGGCTAGTTGGATGTGCCCAAAGAATAGAAGATAGTGGGCTACTCGAAGATGTCCCACAAATAGAAAAAGGAAGGTTACTAGAATCTGACCCACACCTAGATGAAGATGAAGGGATACTTGGCATTAAACCCATAAGAGATTGTGATTGAGGAATTATGATAGACAAAGAGTTATTGGGTGATGAAAAGATAGGCCATGGATCAATGCAAGACCAAGGAGTTTCATCACATAATGAAGAATGTGAAGATGGAAGAATAAGAGGAGGATCAAGTTGCATGATCTAAGGCTCTTCGTCCATTTCTTGATAAAAGGAATAAACATTTTCCTCACAATACATGAACGCGTCGAATTTTAAAGAGAAACCTTCCTTGTAATCTGCTAGAGGAATATCTTCATGTGCCCCTATAAATGCCCTGATTGTTTCTTCATTTTGAAAGAGATCAATCGGTATGAGTTGTTGATCGATCCCTAGGGGTTGATTGGAAGAAATAGGTTCACTTGGTGTGGGAGACTTAGAATATGTTTGATGATTATTGATAGAAGAAGATGATGTGGGGGATGAAGAATATGTGTAGCTAGATGGCTCAGGAGTAGAAGAAGGTGGTGTGGACCTACCTATACATTGGTATGTTGTATGTAAAATAGTAGGATTAAGTCAAAAGTTTGTAGATTGTAACACATGGGTGGATTCAGATGTTTGTCTCGAAGGACTTTGAGTCACATGAATCTTCACAAAAGGAAGATTTTGTGGGGGTGATTGATGAAGAAGGTCCTACAAAGAAGGGGAGGACTTTCATTCAGGCATCACATTAGATGAATGATGATAAGGGTCCTGTGAAGAAAGAGAGGACTGCGATTCAAGAATTGTATTATACGTCTGATTAGAGGGATTTGGAGTCACGTGTATCTTCAAAGGAAGAAGATGTCATTGGGGTGACTGATAAAAGGGGTCCTACGAAGAAAGGGAGGACCGTGACATAAGAGTCACATTAGATGATTGATGAAGAGGATCCTGCAAAGAAAGGGAGGACTGTGATTCAAGCATCACATTAGATGAATGATGACAAGGGTCCTACAAAGAAAGAGAGGACCGTAATTCAAGAATTGTATTATAATTCTGATTAGAGGGATTTGGAGTCACGTGTATCTTCAAAGGATTAGACGTCATTGGGGTGACTGATAAAAGGGTTCCTATGAAGAAAGGGAGGACCGCGACATAAGAGTCACATTAGATGATTAATGAAGAGGATCCTGTAAAGAAAGGGAGGACCATGACTTAGGAGTTGAATAAGATGAATCCCAATAGTAGTTTGGATTTGAATCCTCAGAAGAGTCAGAGGAAATATTTGGATTGGAATCCTTAGAAGAAGAGTGGGGGGAACTTGAATAATAATTTGGATCAGACGTGTCTAAATCATACCACCGACTATGAGATGAAAGTGGGGAGTGAGTTACATGTATGGGTTCTCTAGCACAAAGAACCAATCGAGGTTTGGTCATGATGGCCGTCCTTTGATGTGAATGTTGAAAGTTGGATTCCTTATTGTTGTAAGCATGAGGAACCACACAATAATCAATCATCTCTTATGTCGTTTAAGCACAAATGTCTAGACCTAGATAGTGTGATGGAACTACTTCAAAGGGAAGGAAGTGACATGTCGATTTGGGTATAATAAGGACAACCAACTAGACATTTCATAAGTATTGATATGCATGCATGATTTTCTGAAGAAGTTCTAAGGAAAATAAACATCGTGATGACGCAATATCGATGAGATCAAGAGGGATTGTCCTATAAAATAAGTTTTCTGAATGAATAATCACAAAGACCAATCATGCAAGTGTGAAACCAAAATCCAATCAACAAGGAAATACACCATATGAAAATGCGATGCAAATATGATCAACAAGATGTTTTCACTTATGCCAAGCTCAATAAAATGAAAAAAATGTAAGTAAAAACAAGAAGTCAATGCGATCTCCCAATCAAGATATAAGATGAATGAGATCAAACTTGATTAAGACCTATATCTCAAAAATTTCCAATTACAATTCATGAATGACACAACAATATCACCAAGATATGTTAACCCACTTTGCGAGAAAGTGAAGTATTGATATCGAGGTGTTATTGATATAACACGCACAAATAGTAACACCTAGCACTCTTTGAAATCGAGGTAATAGTAAAATTGAACTAAAAAGCTCAAAGTATAGCTAGGAATAGTTAAAAATGTGTGCAATGTAACCATACAATATAGGTATTTATGTCGAGTTTACAAGAAACAAGACATAAATATTGAAATTGTAGTGATACGATACAAACAAGCTAACTCTTCTAAGGAAGTCCGCGGTGACGAACCATGCCTAACTACAATAACGATCTTAACATGGGTATCAAGATCACAATGGCTACCAAATGATGTGAAAACACCTCTGCTCACTTTAGATGTTTAACTAACCCAGCCGCAAAATGTATGGGCGTAAATAGACATAAAAGTGAGAGAAGCAGTCGAATGGCAAGACAAAGGTAATCACACCTCTTTTGATCAACAAAGTGTCAAAAGAATACGAAGGAAATAAATCAAGAAAAATGACGAAAAATTCTAGCCTCACTTTGGTAGAGTTTCACCTTACCCTAAGGCAAGTAAAAAATAGGAGAAAGTAATATGTCACATGTTTCTAAAAAATAAGGTTCACAACTCAACACTGTTTTAAAATGGTCAAAGTGGGCTCCTAGACAAAATATATTCTCCTAGGTGGTTCTCTCACCCTAGGTGCTACAAAGTTGCCACGAGGGAGCGCGATTTACCCAAAAAGTCACACTGACTAGTTTGGGAGTATCTCGGCTTTACTTTACCCCCTTTAAGAAAAGTAGGAAACTAGTGTGTCTATGTGTACTATCACTGGGGTTGCCATAAAGGACAACCTGTAATGCTATCTCACAAAGGAATCACTAGTCAAGTAAGTATTGTGGAGCACTTCCCGTTTCATCCACAAGGTTTCCTCTTGTATGGACTACTTTGGGGTTCCTAGAACCACCCCCATTGTTGTAGCTTAAGGTGTTATGCCAAAGGGGTTATGTTCTAGTTGAGCGGAGAGGGACGTACCCTTTTCCGAAACCTGCAATACAGTGTTTTGAATATGTTGTTCTTTTTATCTTGTTTGATTAGGTGTGGTTTTCTTGAACACCTTTTGGCAACCTGTATAACAACTTTATTAGTAGTTTTTGATTTCATTTCGATTCCTCCTTTCTTTGACAAGTGTTTTTAGGTCATGTACTCAAGCGTTAGTAGTTCTCCAAGAAAATCACATTATTTAAAAGAGGATTAAGAGTTGCTTTTGATTCTCAAGATCATCCAAAGATGCAAGAGAAGAGCATACACAACAAATAATCCAACTAAAAAGTAAAGAAAATATTTTCAATCAATGAACCATACAAAATTCTTGATAAATGTTCATTCCCCTAAACCAAAAGTGAAAGATGAAGTTTCCAATTTACCAAATGTTATAAAATGAAGACTAAATTTATTTTTGATTCTCAAGATCACCCTAAGGTGCAAGATAAGAGCATACACAAACTTTATCCCAACTATATAGAAATGGAAAACTTCAAATCAAAGGACTATTGAAAAATGCTTTGTAAAAGGTTCATTCCCTTAAACCAAAAGTGAAAGATGAAGTTTCCAATTTACCAAATGTTATAAAATGAAGACTAAAATTGCTTTTGATTCTCAAGATCACCATAAGGTGCAAGAGAAGAGAATACAAAAACTTTATCCCAACTATATAGAAATTGAAAACTTCAAATCAAAGGACCATTGAAAAATGCTTTGTAAAAGGTTCATTCCCTTAAGCAAAATGAATAATCAAATTTCCAAGTTTAATCTCAATGTTAAAAAGATATAGATAAAAGTTGTTTTTGATTCTCAAGATCACCAAAAGGTGCAAGAGAAGAGCATACACATGCTTTGGTCTAAATCGAGGAAGGATGGAAATACAACATTCATCAAAACATTAGACATGTTAAAAAATGACCAGTTTTAAAATAACAGAAAAACCTACAATTTATGTAAGTACAAATCCCAAATTTATGTTTTCATTGCATAGTTAACTTCAATACCTTTCTAATGTAAAAAAATGGAGTCATTTCAATTTTGGGAGAAAAAATTATGGCCTTCGGAAGATGGGTTACACATATGCTCTTATGCTCACAGGTATGCACTTGACATGCACTCAAAAAATGTCAAAAAAAACATCCCTTAATCTGTAAAATGGGAAAAAATTTCCAACCAAGATTCAATTTTGACAACAACCCATCACATTAATATATGAATAGAAGACTCAACGCTATCAAACATTAACATACATGCTCAAGAATTTAAGATTTTCAATAAATTGACAAAACTAACGTGTAGAATGATGAAAAAGTAAGCTCTAAAAATGAAAACATGATGAAATACTAAAATTTTCTCACCAAAATTAAATTTTGAAAGCAACCCACCACATTAATATGTAAATAGAAGACTCGGCACTATCAAACACTAACCTACATGCTCAAGAATTAAAAAAATTCAAAAAATTGACAAAACTAGCATGTAGAATGTTGAAAAAGTAAGCTCCAAAAATGAAAACATGGAGAAATCTTGAAATTTTCTCATTAATTCCAATTTTGATAGAACTTTACCTCCTTCATACCTACAAGGAAGACTCAACACATGCAAACTCAACAAAACAAGTTAAAAAAAAATAGTTAGATCAACATGTGTAAAAGATGGTTACTAACAAAAAATTAAACTTAACTATAAAAACTTGAAATTAAGTGCAAAGGACAATGGAGTAAGTCCCACTAGGCGTGTCAAATGTCTACATGTATACTTTTCTTAATGCTAAATCAAATAAAGTAAGAACTACCACCTAAAATAGTTCTACAATTTAGCTAAAACAAAGAATAAACACCATCAAGATAAGAATTAAACAAGGGTTAAATGCTAGCATTTATCAATACAAACTTTGAAACTAACAATGTTAAATATCTAAACTCCTCTATTCTATAACAACATATAAATTAATGGACCTAAGTAAGCTCCATGGCTATTAAAATAGTTGTCCTTAGCATGCCAAGTAACCTAGGAATGAGGGCCTATCAAAGTTGGGCTACAAGACCCTTTTGACACCTCCCATATGACCTAAGCACTTAAGAAAGAGGCTTAACTCTTCAAGATGATGAACTCTCAAGAAAACAAGGTGCAAGCTCTTAGTGTCTTTGCTATATGATTTGCATTTTCTCTCTTAAGGAGTTTAGGTGTAAGTATAAAGGTAGAAGGAGGGCTCCTTATATAATCCAATGGATAAAGGAAACACTTCATCCATTTGCATGTGGGATAAAGATAAAACATGATTAGGAATGGATAAGGTGGCTTTATTAAAGGTAACCTTACTTTAGAAGGGTTTAATACATGTTTAGCAAGTTATGGGAGTTAGGGGCTATTTTAATTAATCAAAGGTGATTAACTAATAGGTAGATGTAAGCTTATAGAAGATAATTAGTAGAATATTAGTACGATTTAGGCTATTAGAAGGGGATTAAATGAATTAAATATTGATTTATTTGGTTAAATGGAAGGAAAAGCTAATTAATTAATAATAATTATTTAGTCTAGGTAGAAGGGGTGATTTATTAACAGAAGGTTATTAATTAGGGTATTTGTTGGATAGGCAACTTAATTAATTAGCTTAGTGTAATTAATTAATGATGATATGAGGGAAAATGAGTGTTTTTTGACAATATGTCATCGATTTGCGAGAAAGGGGATAATTAGTGCAATTTAAGTATTTAAATTGCTTGGGCATAATTATAGGTGTCTACAGAACCTTCCAAGTTAGAGATTTAATGTTGAAATGGGATGCAGACCGAGTAAAGACAGGAAGGCATTCAAATTTTGATGCCATTTGGAGTTACCCCTACATGGTCACAAAATGTAAGAACATCAATGCCTTCCAATTGTCTACATTGGATGGTGAAGAACTGCAGATTCCAGTTAATGGAATCCATCTAAAGCATTGCTATTAGAAGGGAAACTCTTCATCTTATACATATTATCTTAGATTTTCATTCCTCCAGGTGCTTGTGAACATTTTTTTGTTGTAGCTTAGTTTTACATTTCCCTAAGTGCTTTGGCACAAGCTTTGCACTCCCAATGATGCATCTTTGTAAGCCATGTTCCAGGTCAAGTGATGTTCTACTCCCATAATCTTCTTTCTAGATGTTTTCTAATGAGTTGAGAGTACCAAGAAGTTAAGTTGATGACTCCATTACCTGATGAATTTCTTTAGGCAACTGATCATTCATCTAGCAGGTAGATGACCCCTCTGATTCACCAAAATTGTTATTCAAAATAAGCCCTTGCTTATTTTTTTGCTAACTTTCTTTCATTCCTTCCTTCCTTGTGCCTAAGTCTAATTTTTTCATTTTTAAGGCACTCAAAATTATCTAGAAATAGCTTCATCAAATAGAGAATTTTCTCACCTTTCCAGAAAGGTAAATTTTTCATTCTAACTCCTTGTATTTTGCAAGTTAAGGCTCAGCGGAGATTTTGAGGGAAATTTTCCCTGGGAAGGTTCGCAACCAATAGGAGGATGCCACGTGGCGGTGGAATGGCGGGTCAACGAAGTTAAGGTAAAAAAAATTCCAAGGAAGTAGTGGGGGTGTAAAGGAAATTATTTTCCCATGGGCACACGGAGAAAGAAATGACTTGAGGCCCACGTGAATGAGGAGGCGCCATGTGGCAGCGGAGGTCGGACTAGTAGGGGTAAGTTAAGAAAATTTCCAAAAATGGCACAATGAATTTTTTTTCCTAAAATCCCCAAAACCAATAAGAATTTGACACGTTTGTATGAAACCGGTGGGGGTCAGAGGGGTGGAGTGACATTTGGCTTTTTGACAAAATAGTAAAGGGTGAAAAGGAAAAAATTGGCCCGCAGGCCCACCAAGGAGGAAATGGAAAATTTTTACAAAGGGCCCGCAGACTAATAAGAAGATGCCATGTGTCTTATTCTCGGAAAAGGTCAAGGGTGTAGGGAGAATTTGGAAATTTTTCCAAAGTGATTAGAAGTGCAAAGGAGAAATTTGGAGCGCATGCTCAAAGTGAATAGGAGGATGACATGTGTCAACACAGCGGCGGGGGCGCGGAGGAATTTTGAAATTTTTTCCAAAATTCAAAAAAGTGTAAAAGGGCCATTTGAACCCATGGACCAATGGGGAAGTACCATGTGTCAGTGGAGTGGTAGGGTATGGAACTTTTTAAGGAATTTTCCCAAATTCAAAAAAGGGGAAAACTTTTAGGTTTCGGCCCACTGACCTAATTTTTGCCCCAGTTTTTCCCTAAATCTTCAGAGGGGCATATCTTTTGATCCAGAGATTTTTTTTTCTTGATTTTGGTGTCATTGGAAAGATATTGAAGTCCTCTACATGATGGAATCTTCAATTTTGTCTTTTGGTGGAGTTTAGTGAAATAAAAATGAGAAAACACCTCTGGCATAGGGAAAAGAGGAGAACCGACATTCAACCACCTTTTTTAATGCAGTATGGCTTCCATTATTCTCTAGCATGGTTAAAAATCTTACGGAATGAAATTTTAAGGGTAATTGTTATTTTGATGGATTTTTTCATTGGTTGAATCATTCATTTCATTTTTTCTACATTTCTCCTTGCTGAACTCGGGTTTTCATTGTTAAAAGCCAAATTTGGCTCATTTGTAAAGGGTTGGACATTTTTTATGTTCTGTAGGCTCCCTCCTTCACCTTGGAAAGTGGATTTTTTAAATATCAGACCTTTTTTTAAGACTACAACATGTTTTCTACCTCCTTGTTGTTGTAATGCACTGTATTTTAAATGGAAATGACAATGCAAGCTCTATGAATGAGTTTTAAATCCTTTCTTGTGTTGTTTGCTTTATCCCGATCCTTCATTACAATTTTAGCAATTTGTGCATGATTTATGTTGCATTTTTATAATCTGTGCAATCTTCATAAATAAATTTTCACCACTCCTTTTGTGTATCACCTTTTTAGTTTAGTTTAATCATCTTTTCTCTCTTCTATCCTTGTCTCCATGGCAGAATTAGAGTAGGATTTTGAGTTAAACCTCTACAAATTTCATGCATACATCTGATCCAAGGAATAGAGGAACCAACCTTTAATCTGGAAAGTTTTTTCCAATTTTTAAAAGTCCCACACTTTGGGAAAAGATTCCATGTTGTACAATCACACTGGATGCCCATTATAAAACTATAAATATGAGAAAACATCCAGGGGTGCTGCTGATTTGCACTAACAGGTCCTAAAGAAATATGATTGAGTAATTTTTTTTGGGGTGGGATAGAGATTGTGTCATCAATGTCCATGTGATCATTTTTTTCTATTAAGGATGAAGGTTATAAATCTATGATGTGTAAGGATGCGGTATAGGAATATGGTTCAGTAACGAGTCTTCCATATCCTAATCTGTAACATTCATGTGGTTTGAGGGAAGTTTGGAAAATTATGTCATGTATTCCCTATTCGTAGAATCTAAATCCAAAACAATTTCATGCACACCGATGGAGATAAATTTGAACAAAGGTTGGATTATCTAAAAAGTTAAAATTTGACCTAAATGGGATGATATGATGTTGATGATTGTATTGTGAGGAAGTATGATCAATCCCTCCATAGAAAAGAATCATTTTTAGATACACAGGACTGTAGGAGACAATATCTTTGACATCAAACTCATATATGGGTTTTTTGTCTGGTCTTCCATAAATTTTAGGTGTACAAAGCGAATTAAGCATGAGAAGATGGTACTCCCCCAATGAGAGATGTTCCATAATGTCGTAGAGGGAGGAGTCATTAGGATATTTAGATGATGGAATAGAAATGTTGGTTAATGATTCTTCAGAGGATTTTGATTTTTATTTTGGAATAAGAACATCATTTGGATGATATGTCATATTGCATTTGGTAAAAGGGATTAGGATCCATAGGGACTATGAATGTCATATCCATGTGTTCATATTTTATACATCGGTGTAGCATCGAAGGGACACGATGCATGGTGTGTATTCAAGGCCATCATAGCATCATGTTGTATTGGAATTATCCCTCTATAATATAGAATAGTTCAAGAAGATTTTTGACCCCGAATTTAAGAGGTAAAAGGAAAGTACCTAATGTAGGCATGATTGTATCATTGAAAACTCATAGCAGGACTGGTGTTTGGGTGATAATGGTATTTGGTAACCTAATTTGGTTGAAGTTGATAGATGATATGATATTGATTGTTGTGCCCCCATCAACCATGACTCGCTTCATGAGGACATAATTTATTTAGGTAGTAATGAAAATAAGCAAGTCATGATCCTTAGGCTGAAGCGATGGTATTTCACCAAAGTCAAATGAGATGGATGAAGATGTTTTGAGAACACCTACAAATTTTGTGAAAGAGTGGGGATCATCTTGTTTCACCTGATTCTTAGAGTGTTTCTTTGAATATTGATGAAATAGATAAGGGTAAATGGGCTAGGAGGAATACATGTTAAAATCTAGTTGAAGGTTGTTACACGTGTATGACTTCTTGATCCACAACTGACTGTGAGATCTTTCTTTTGGCTAGGAGGAACTACCTGAAATAAGAAAGAAGACCACCAAATAGAATTTAAATAATATATGCAGTGGAATGCTTAGTGTATGCTAGATCCAGGAAGTGTGATACTCCCTAAAAGGCTGTCAATCCACTGTTTAAAACAATTCAATGCTAATAATAAATGAAATTCTACTATAGCTAAAATGATTTAGGTATCTCATTTGACTACGATAAGAAAATTCATTCACAATAGGATAAGCTATGATTGAATCTGAAGGTCAAGGTCTCTATCAGAGTACCGGTACTAGTCAGGGTCTTGTTCTAGGTTGTTTTGGGTATTTGGTGGGGATTTTAGGCTATGGTCTTTGTCTGAGGGTAAAAACATAGAGACCGACGTAAATTTAAGATAACCCATGATGGTTGTGGGTAACCGGCATCGGTATGGTCAGGGTAGAGGAAACTTAATAAAATATTGGTGTGGTGATAGATCTAGGGATAAATGGAAATGGAGAGAGCAATGGAAAGGTTTGTGTAGGTCTTAGGTGTGCTAAAGGATATTTAAAAGCCAAGTATGAGAAATTTAATTATGTGGGTGAAGGAATGATCAAGTTTTCATGGAGGTAAATGGTGGGAGAATGGGAGTGGGAGTAGAAATGATAATAGATATAACAAAACCTACTAAAATGAAAATGGATGAATGTTGGTAATAAAACACTTACTGTTATACAAGCTTGATGGCTAGATGGCAATGGCAGGTGATCAAATGGATGGAATTTGATGTGGTGATGGTGCTTCCCTGAATACTTCCATGAATGTAAGTGGCTCTGTGATTGCTTATGATGTTGGTTGTGGATGCTTTGATGCATGTATGAATGCTAGTTTTGCTTACAGGTAGCTCTGGTTTCATCTCTTGCTCTCCGAAATGTGCCAACAATGAAAAAGGGTTATTTTGGGGAATAAATTTTAACCGACGGTGGTTTTGGGTCGATTGGTGGTGGTTTAGGGTAACTAGTGTCAATTAAGGTGGGATTTCCTAGGTTTTCTAAAATGGGCAGATCCTCTTGATTTTCTTGGATCTTGTTCATTTTCTTTTGTGGATTAGAATGGAAAACTCCTTTCTAATGGGCTAGAATGTGGTTAGAGGGAATGTAGGATTTGATTTTTAGGGTTTAGGTAGGTCTTAGTTAGTTATGACAACATACTAAGAATAGGTCTTAGGGTGAGGTGGTGGTGTGGGCATTATCCAATTAGGATATTTAAATATTAGATATTATGAGTTCATGAATTAATTTAATTAAAGTAATTAAATTAATATTAGAGTGGGGTGAAAGGGGCCATGGTTAGGTGAGTGTGTTCGTGTTGGTTATTTGTCGAGGGACTAAGGTGAGTGTGACCCAATCTTGGTGTCTACATTTTTTCCCTTTTTGTTGTGTAGCTTGTATTGGTAAGTGACACTGACAAAAATAAGATGTGTTTGCCCAATGTGTTGGTGAACGTGATCCCCCTCAAATCAGGAACTGATGAGGTAGAATGCAGAATTGGTGAGTGGTTTGATAAAAGGTGAATGTGATGAAGAGGAAGGTGGGTAATAGGGGTAAAAAGGGGTAAAGGTTGAATCAGGTAATCTAGGTAATGGGTTAGGTTTAAAGGTAGTAACAGTAAAATGCACACACACGTATAAACTACAGCACAATACTAGGCTAAAGAGAAGGAAAACTCTACATTGTCTAAGGTCGATACGTTTATCCAAACAAGGTTGAGGTGATTCTGATATCCAAGGTATAGGATATGGTAAGAAAACACATCACAGGTTAGGTGGAGGAATGTTTAGGTATGTTCCATTACACCAAAGGTTAGGTCAGGATAAATGATCATGGAAATAGGAAAGGTAAGGTCAATATGTCAATCACCGTGGGTAACAGTGCTGCAAGGTATATCTAACACATGAGGTCACAGGTCACTAGCAATGTTCCAGGTCCAAGTAACTAGGTCACAACATGGGTAGGGTCAAGGTATGGGTAAAATAATGAGTCCCCAAATGAGGACGAGGTGAGGTAGTAAATGATGAGGTCAAGAGGATAAAGAGAAGTGTCCAAGTCAGGTGTGGGTGAGGTAAAAAGGATGTAGGTCAGCAAATGATGGGTAGGGGGTAGGAAAAAGACTAAGTAGGATAACTGATAATGGTTAGAAGGAACCAATGTCAGTTATGATTGACTGACCAAGGTAAGTTAGGGCACGAGACCGATGTCAGTTAAGGTAAAACAATATTTGATCAAGTCAGGTAGGCTATAAAAAGGAAAAAGTGCCATGTTTTTTAAATCATTTGTGATTGACCAAATTAGAGAAAATGACATGTAAGAGAGAGAAAGGTTAAAAGCATCCATGTGGAATGGAGAGCTGAGCTAGTGAACGATGTAGCGGGTGATTAGAAGTTGATAGCTGGCTCCACAAGATCAGATTGATCGATTCGGTTGGTTGGAGGTGATGAGGTTGGTTAGATGATGGAAGAGGGAGGAGAGGAATTGGGTGGACTATTGGTGGAGTGGCTTGACATGCCACCATGGTGAGGGTAGGGTGATGAGGTAAGAGGAAATGCCATTCTTTGTTTTGTGTGTTAGATTGAGTATGATGTCGGGTGGGTAAAAAAATAGGTTTGGGGGGTGAAATGAATTTTGAATTGGTGGGAGGGAAAATCGGGTAAAATAGGCATGGGGGGAGGTGATTGTGTGAAGGAGGTGTGGGGAAGGGTGGAGGGGGGATTTGGGTAGGATTGGGTGGGTAGAAGGGAGAGAAAGGAAGTTTTTAGGAAGAGGGGGGTTTTGGGCATTGTGGTTTTTGCGGTGATAGTGACCGGTGTCAGTTGAGGAGTAGCCAACGTCAGTGGTAGCTAACCAGTATCATTCACGAAAAAGGTGGTTGATGTCAATTTGTGGGGGACTAGGGTCAGTTAGAGATAACTAAGAGTAGTCATGATTTGGGGGAAAAGGGGCCAAAAGTGCCCTAGGTTGGGTGGATGAGGTAGGTAGGGGTAAGAGAAGATGTTGTGGGGAAAATCAAAACATAGGTAAGGGGGGAAAATAGGTAAAGGGGAATGATAGTGGGTTAGGATTGGGGTGGGTAGATAGAAGATGTGATATGAAGGTAAGGATGTCTATGGAAAGATAGGTATGGTGGTAATTATAGGTGAGGTGTCGCAAGTGATTGTGGGTATGAGTAAGGTGGAATAATGTGATGTTTTGTTCGATGTAGGAGAGAGGTCAGCTGAGGATGCAAGATAGGGTGCTGCACCTACTCTTGACAGTTTGTGGGGCTACGACGGTCAAAGAGTGGCGACATGTGGTAGATGTGGGCCTGAGTGGGGTCATACGCTACCAGTATGTAGTCTGGAAGTTGAGTTTGATGGTCATCCTCATCGATAGATGGGATTCGGTGACCAACACGTTCCACCTACTATGAGGGAGTGACCGTCACCTTGGAGTACGTGTATAGGATCTTGCGGTTACCTATATTAGGGATGCAGGTATAATCGATCTCCTCATAGGAATCTAAGGAGCTGATGCTAACAATATTCAGTGAGGGACTAGCAGAGATGACATTTCACAGTACCAACTTGAGTTATGGAGATATGTACCTAGCCCGTCTAGAGGAGATGAGGCTAGTAGTGTTATTAATGGAGGTAGTCTACTTTTTTTCACTGCCAGATGTAGAGGGTGGGAGATTCCCATGATCACTGATAGGGGTGATGCATGATATGATGATGGAAAATACCTACTTTACATGGGCTCTAACATTCCTGGTGTAGTTATATAGATAGCTATAGGTGTATGGGTAGATCCACTAGTTCAGCTTATGCTACACATTTATTCTTCACTGTTGGGCATACGTGCACATTGTGTGTGTTCGTCTGATTGGTATGCCCCGAACGGATGCATTCGAGCTAGGTTTGGTGTGGGTAGGTTACATGTGATGGGTTCCTATGATTGGGAGCTTTTATTAGACAGGCTTACTCATGATGTAGCATATTACAGGTAGCTATTGGAGGGTATATCCAATGTGGAATTATTTGGAGACTGTATGTGGGTTATCCCTCATACAGATAGTTGGCTGATGAGTTAGACGGCTTGTAGCTACTTAGATGGATTGAGGGGTGTTATGTAGTGGAGCACAAGATGATTCCTATAGATAGGGTCAAACGATAGTTTGGGCTACCACAAGACATACCCCCACCCTTCCCACAGTACTAGAGAGATGATGTGGAGAGACCACTACCACTACCACAATCAATAATACCTATAGGGCAGGAGGAGAAGGTGAGATACCGGTGTATTGATGATGCCAAGGTGATGGACCAATAGAGATAGTGGTGGGCAGATCATTTACGAGTAGTACCTCCCAGGATGGGGAAGCCAAATTTAGCCACCATCACTATTTAGAGAGATGCCCTACAGGGGTAGGTGACAACCCTGATTACATAGTTGGGGATGGTACAGGGGTAGTTGGCAGGTTCAGAGGTGGAGGTGGCCACCTTGCATGTATAGGTGGCCAATCTACAGGCCCAGATGGCCCAGGGTGGAGATGGTGATGGTGATGATGATCAGGTGGCCACCTTAGAGTTGTAGGTTATAGGTTTACAGGGCTAGTTGGCCATTGCAGAGGTACAAATTGTAAATTTAAAGGCCCAGATATAGTCACAGGGTGTGAGGTCGATGACATCACCACAGGCACCGAGATAGGGTCCCAGTTCATAGGTATAGACGTGAGAGGGTCCGATAGGATAGGTATAGGGGCATAGGCCAATGGGGCCACCATAGATAGTACCCATATCTAGATTGCGGGATTCCCTGGGTGAGGCCAGGTATTATCAGGACTAGCTGATGGTGACAGGGATATATTTTCTATCCTACAAAGAGTACAAGGAACAACATGCCTCGAGTGAGAGGACCAAATCCCATACCCAAAGTGTGGAGAGAATAGGGGGTCATTGAGCCCCAAGATAGGATCAGCACGAGGCTATCAGTTCATGTAGGCCAGCCCTAGGTGATGTACCAACAGGGACTCGACCATGACCCCTGATGGGTGGTGAGATGTTATCAGGCCACCAGACAGGAGCCAAGGGGGAGGAGGAGATAAGAGAGACTAATATGGAGGATATCTGGAAGGATGATGGTTGATGTATGTCCCTCTATTTGTATGTATTTATTTATTTTTGATATATACCGTCCTGTGTGCCGAAGAGAGTGACGATGTATATGAGAGTTTGTTTATTTTTTTATCATATACCAGCCTATGTGGCAAAGATGGTGAGGCTATATATGAGAGTTTTGTTTATTTTTGATCATATACGGACCTACGTGATGAAGATGGTGAGGCTGTAAATGAGAGTTTTGTTTATTTTTTTTCATATACCAGCTTGCATGCTGAAGATGGTGAGGTTGTATTATTTGATATCAGTGTATATTGTATGGATACACCAATCTATATGATGAGATGGATGATTTGGTATGATGTATACATGGGTGTGGTTATCTTCCTATTTTAATTTATATATGTGATGAAAACTAAGTAGAGTAAGCATGATAGAGCCAGGTCATAGGCATGGATCGAGTCAGGTTATTGGTTTAGGCATGGATGGAGTCAGGTCATAGGCATGGTGGAGTCAGGTTGTGGTTTAGGCATGGATGGAGTTGAAATGGATTGAGTTTGTAATTCATTAATTTGTGTAATTAATTATGATATGGGTCACGTTGAGATTTTTTATAGTAACATGCCTGATAATGGTAAAGAAATGGTAAACATAATAAATGTATGAAGGATGACGATAAAGATGTGAGGAAATTTATTGTTTGTCTAGTTTAATTTCAAATTATTGATATAAAAAAGGGAAACTAACTAGGGTAGGATGTGATTAGGAAAGGGAAAGGGGAATTGGTTAGGGTAGAGAGTGTCCAAGAAAACCACCAAAGGCCCCATGCCCTCAGAGTGCTGCCTATATAGTCCTGGCGAAAAGGGACCTCACACTGATGTAGTTTTCCCATAAGCTAGGGAAGAATGTGAGGAAGGATGAGAATGAGTTGGTAGGTTATAGGCATGATTTATCCTAGGTATTTTAGGTATGGGTGAATTGTTGGCATATTGGTATGGGTGATTTTGAGTCGATTGTGGTGAAAGAGGAAAATTACCCAAATATAAGCGTCGAGGATCTAGTCCTGTATAAGATAATCAATACGTAATGAAGAAGTTTAAAAGATAAGAGGAGGCAAGAGAGCCACCTGATTGGCAAGGATCGTAACAGTTGGATCATACCTTATATAGGCTAGTGAACATAAGACCCGAGAGACATTGCATGGTTGTTTATTATAAAGGTGAAGAATAGTCACATGATTACCAAATGTCATGGTTCTAGAAGGTCCCTTGATGTGGTAGGAAATGAAGGTGTAAATGGTAAGAAGGTGAAAAATGGTTAGGTTATATGGTAGGAGATAACATGCCTTGTTGGCAAGAGATCCAAGATCACAATGAACAAGTCCATGATGAATATTTTTTCTATTTTGACTTGTATTTGAGATGGAATGATTGATGTGGGAATTCTATATTAGATGAGGAAATTAAATCCTTGAGGTCTTCGAGAAGATGATTGATGTGGGAAGCTTCAGATTATCTCTTTTTTTTGGGGCAAGCTTTACATAGTTTTCCTTCGAGGGAGCAGTCTATTTACAACAGCAATGTAGAGAGAAAGATGTCCTTTTTGAGGGAGTCATCTTTTTATTGGAAGTTTGACTCAAGGGGTTGGATCCCATGTGAGGGATTTTAAGTCATGGATAAGACTAAGATGAAGAATCAGATTCTTGTGTAGAGAGCAAGGTGAAATGACCATGGGATCTCATCTAAAAGCAGATGAAAAGTATCCATGAGAATCATGCTATGTGCAGTGTCGTGCTACACATATTTAAGATAGGGTAAAAGAGTGACAGGTACATACATGATTCTTAAGTTAATCGTTGGGGGTGGCATAGTTAAAGGAGGGAAGTGAAAAGTGCTCAAGGGACGAGCATGAAAGAGGAAGAAGGTGAGGTAGGACTAAAATTCAATATTGGAATGGTCGAAGATGTAAGGAATTAAGGGGGTCAGGTTTGGGTTTACCATCCAGTGAAGATAAATGATAAGCACGTGATCCATAAGTATGAGTCACGATGTATGGTCTAAACCAGTTAGAAGAAAAATTTCCCCATTTTCTTTTTTTTGCTTTGGCTACATGTTGATTTTCCTTCAGGACAAGATCATCAACTTGGAAGGTTCATTCATTGACATGTTTTTCATAGGCACATTTGATACGTTTTTGGTACACTTCAAGATGGTCAAGAGGATTAAGACAGTGTTCATCTAATAACTCAAGTTGGGCTAAATGGTCATGGTAAAATTCATCATTATTGAGCATGTCATGGAGAAAAATGTAGAGTGAGAGAATTAGAACTTCGAGAGGAAAAATAGCCTCTGTACCGTAGACCAGAGAAAATGGTGTGGTAGAAGTGGAAGTGCGAATACTAGTGCGGTATGTGAACTCAGCGAAAGGAATGTGCGTATTCTATTATTTTCCATTATCATTAACCACTTTCATGAGAATTTTGTTTAGGGTTTTATTAGTGGATTTGGCTTGGCCATTCGTTTATGGGTAATATGGTGACACAGAACATAGTTTAATGCCAAAGGAATTGTAAAGTTTCCATAATATTTTATTTTTGAATTGTTTTCCATTATCAGTGATGAGGTGATGTGGGACACCAAAGTGAGAAATAATGTGAAATTTTATGAAGTCACATATTTTTTCATCTTTCGTAGAGATGAGAGGTATGGCTTCAAACCATTTGGTGTAATATTTGGTAGTGGCCATTATCCATTGATGTCACTAGGAAGAATGGGGATTGATCTCTCTGACAAGATCTAAACCCCATTGAGAGAAGGGCCAAAGGTCATGGGTGACCTGTAAGGCATGACTGGGTGTATGATGAAGGTTGGCATGTTGTTGACATTTTACACAATTCTTAACATAATCGTAACAATCATGGTTAAGGGTTATCCAATAATAGCCTAGGTGAAGAATATGCTTAACAACCACAAGGCCACTGAAGTGACCTCCACATATTCCATCATGAACTTCCTTAATAGTATAAGGAATTTCAAAACTTGTAAGGAATCGTAAGAGAATACCATTAAAGCCATGCTTATAGAGGAGGCCACCCATGATGACATAACGAGAGACCCTTTTAAGAAAGATGCATTGTCCATTACGAGTGAGGTTGGGAGGCAAGAGTGAGAGGGAAATATATTATGAGTATTTTTTATACCAAAGGTCACTCGGGTTAGGAGTGGTGGTTCCGATAGAGTAAACTTCAATAGGTAAATAAGAGGGTGATTGGAGTCTTTTTATGGTGATAAATATTTTAGATTCGGCGGGTGAAGTAGGTATGTGGGAAGATAAGCAGGCCATGGTATCTACAAATTTGTTGGTAGAACATGGGATGGTTTGAAGGGTGTAATAGTCAAAGGTGGTCAAAAGTATGTCTACATGATGTTTATACTTTTTAAGTATCTCATTACGAAATTGATATACACCATTGACTTGGTTTACAACCAATTGAGAATCACCAAAGATGTTTATGGACTTGACATCTAAGGCATAAGCAACCTGGAGACCAAATACGAGTGCTTCGTATTCTGAAATATTGTTTGTACAATCAAAATCAAGTTTGAAAGAAAAAGGCATGGGTTCACCATCAAGTGGAATGAGGATAACACCAGCCCCACCCCCACACTGATACTTAGAACCATCTAAGAAGAGTTTCATTTGGTATGTGGGCTCGTCCGAGGTAAGGGTAGCAATAGACTCATTGGGAAAGTCAAAATTAGAGGGTTGGTTCCCAAAAATAGGTGCATCAGCCAATTGGTCCGTCATAGCCTAGAAATTAATGGACTTTTGATGGGTGAATTAAGGGTTGAGGTCAGCCAGAAGCATAAGCCAGCATGAAGCTCGTTGATTTTGGTAAGGTTTGGCGTACATGAAGTGTAAGGGGTCGGTGTTGGTCACAACATAGGTTTTGTGATTTAGTAGGTAATGTCAGAGTTTGGTGGAAACAAAAACTAAGGCTAAGAAAAAAAATTCTGCATGGGTGTATCAAGTTTCATAGTCCAAAAAACTATGACTTATGTAATAAATGTCTCGCTCCCTATGTTGTTCATCACGATGAGTGAGCATGGCCTCCAAGGAGTGATCAGTCGCTGAGATGTATAGGCAGAACGGTTGATCATATTTAGGTTGAATGAGTATGAGTGGTTGGAGAAGGTATTGTTTTAAGCCTTCAAAAGATTTATGGTAGTCCTCATCCCATTTAAAGGAAACATCCTTTTTGAGAAGGTGGTGAAATGGTTGACACCGATCAGAAATTTGTGAATCGAAACAATGAATAAACTGCAACTTACCTTGTAGGCTACAAAGCTATCGTAGATTAGTGGGTAGAGACCTTTTGAGAATGGCCTTGAATTTAGTAGGTTCAACCTCTATACCACGTAGGGAGACAATAAATACTAGGACATTACCCCAGATAACCGTAAAGATGCATTTCTTGGGCTGAAGGAAATCATAATACTTAATAAGGCATTCAAATATGGTTTTTAGGATGGCAAGGTGATCAAAGTGTCATTTAGATTTGGCCAGGATATCATCTACGTAATATTCCAATATACAGTGCATGACATCATAGAAGATGTAAGTCATAGCCCGCTGCTATGTGGCACTAGCATTTTTAAGGCCAAATGGCATGTAACATTCCCAATTTAAGACTTTAGACACAAGGGAATTTTTTTTTTAAATAATGTTCTCTGTTCTAAATTCATAATTTAGAACACACATTCTTTATCAACCATTCATATAACAGATAACCATATGTAGCTGTAATGACTCGGTGTGCTACCAATCTATTCATTTCATGACTCAGTAAACTACCGATCTATTCATGTTTAACATTAAGTATTGAATACTTTTTTGTATACTACGTATACTTGGTTCTCTTTCCCTGTTCAGGGTATTGAGTGATCTGTTGAAGGAACCTATCTGAATATTTGTTACCAATATTCATCTGCATCACGAACCTTAGACTAGGTGACATAGGACAACAACCAGCAACTTGCAATACTTTGGCCAAAGATTTCTAACATACTGTTCGTATTACTATTCCTTGATGGCATACTCATCAATCTAGAATACATCCTTCACCCCACTCTATTGTTATCTAGAATTTCCTTTACTGACTTCCATCAATCCACTTGCCCAAGGTTTAACCCTAGTTCAAGTTAACAACATATGTTATGATAGGGGGAGGCTCACTAAGACTTAGGGTAAGTTGGCATACTGGGTCAACCTAAGTCAACCCCGTGTGCCAAGGTATCCTGAGTTTTAGAGGGCTACCCCATATCTTAAACATGTTACTAACCAGACCTAGAGAGAAACTAAGATCAAGTCCAATGTGTGTAGATCTAGATGATCAATGCAAAAGGTTGTTGCCACATGTCGACTGCATCAATGTATACTCAAGAAGATCCTAATCTTCTTGAAGGTACATCCCTACAGTTGGCATGTGGCAGCATGCTCTAGAACAGCCTCATCCAGATGTACATACCTTAAGGATTTTATTATAAATTTAGTTAATTTGGATTATTAAAAACAGATTTCAGCAACCTTGCCTAACCCTAATCCAACACTCCTTAAGTTCTTCTCTACAATAGATTCAATTGATTGTTAAAGAAATTTCTTAGCTTAAGATTTCCTTTAATGTTATTTACTAGACTTAACAAGTCGTCAACCATAACAGGATATCAACATCATAAGTTCCATTTATTATGACTTAACCATTCAAGGAAGTGTAACAACCGTCTAGGTTGTAACTAAGTAGACTTTATTAAAAGAAGTCTAATGATTATGAATCACTGCTTCCATTTTGTTTGCATTCTTAAGATAGAGGAAGAATATTCCTTTACATGATTAAGTGCTAGGGCCTAGCACCCCTATAAATCATTTACAAATTCAATAGTTATTACTGAATGTTCATTCCACATCATATTACTATATTGAATTGTTTAGTTATGACCATCAAATTCTGCAACTTAGGAAGCTGCATCCTATTTAGGGAGATTATTCCAATTCCCACTGTCAAACTTATCTAAGAATACCCCATTAAGCATATACATAATATGGAGTATATCAACAAGATAGGATTCCATCTATGTAATGAAAGTACAAGATAATTTACACATCCACTGTAAATAAATTCTCAACATTTAATTCATCTCTAAAACTTATACATTTAGGTATGCTACATAACAACTGCCTTCATTACAAAAGAATACTACTTTTATTTTTCAATACAATCTCAAGAATGATTCAGAGTTCTTCACAAAATCAGACTTAAATCAGCCAATGCATCACATAAGTTTTTGCCTTCCTTATCACTTACGAAGTCCATCTACAAAAATTTCTAGCACGGGTCAATTCAATGAACTGAGCATGATAAGCACTAAGCCTTAAAAAGAAGTGCATTCTAATAATTGTTCCATTAAAACAACTCTACTTTAATGAGACAATTATTACATCATAATATCAATACATCAATAGCAACGAAAAAGAAGTACATTTTAAACAATTGATTTCACTTCTAAGAAAATGATAAAATATAATCCACTATATCAACCTTACAAAATTAAATTTTAAGCGATCCTATCAATTATCCTTAGGAAAACAACAAATCATAACATCTAATTGTTCCCAATATTTCATAATAGAATACAACATTTATCTTTGCTTCAAGCCAAAAGAAGGATTTAAATCATGGTTCTACTTAGGATGATTCATCTAGCTCCTAAGAAAAATAAGAAGAGAATCATTACCACTATACCCAGACACAAAACATATGAGAAACTGAATAGATTCAAAACGTGATTTAACTGTTTCTTTTAAAGGACAACTACCTTAAGATTTTAACATTTAAGATATTCATCAGAATAGATTTCTATCATAATCCAAGAAGGAATAGAAAATCAAACAGTCTACCTACAAGTTTAAACCTACTTCCACATATTGAAGTTATATTTTAAAGATCTAAAACAATCATTCAAAAATCAAGGTAGACTCATACCAGAGTTAATATCTACTCGATTCCATCCAAGGAGAATTCACAAAAAGATAGATAACAAAAGACAAAACTTACTCATCTCAAACCAAACAAGTAAATTCTTGTCAACAAACAGTCGGCAAAACAAGCTTACATTTTCTAGCTAAATAAAACTGAATAATCTAATCTCTTTCAACATCATCTCTACAAAAGATTTGAACAAGGAAGACCAAATAACTCATAAATAAATTACATTTTTAAAGATAATCAAAATAGAAAAGTTAAACCAATGATCTATATAGTAGGAAGAAATCACACTTCCATATTCCTTACACTTCTTTACTTTCAAAGAACACAAGTTTCAATTCCATACTCAGAATGAAATAAAAATAGCAGTCCTAAAACACAGTCAGTTCTAAAGGAATCACATTCCTTTCTTTTATAAAGACACAAGGTGTATTTACTGTATCCAACAAGAGATAGAAAAATAACTGATCAGTAAGCCAAACAGGATCAGAAGCTTCAACAAATCTCAACGACTGAAATCCCATTATCCTTAGAAAATGTTTCTAGTTAAATCCCAAGGATATTTAAACAACTCGATTTAATCTAATCTCCCAGATTTCCTTGAGTAAGTTTCTCAATTAGAAGATTTCTCATCTTTAATCTCTTTAAGAAGTTAAAAACCCAATTCAAATACCAAAACCAAATTAAACTTGTCGATAATACTACTAGCTCAAAGATCGAAAGTACAAAATCTGAGCATAGTTATGAACACAATCTTCTCACAAAGGTACAGGACTACCCAAGAAATTATTCATGGGTTTAGGGAAACAACAAGTTCCCATCCAAGTTTATATCAATAACAAAGAAAACTCAACATACCAGAACAGAACCGACACATCGTTCCTGCTATAATTTCCAAACACTAAGTACTAAATTTCATGTACAGTGTCAAATTACAAAAACTCAACATGAACTCAAATATGCACAGTATCTTAGTATGAGACAGTATAGGATACAAATATCCATTAATAGTTCATATTCAAAAGAAGGAGTCCTATTTCCATCTCAAACAAAACATGAGTTTCTAACAAGAGTTTAGAATCAAACAATTAACACGATAAGAGTGCGGTGAAATCATGAACTTCCATTAACAGTCCAAAATACCACAAGAGTAAAGCACAAGTACAGAGCCACATACGGCTTCAACAATAGTCCTGAGTTACCTAAGATACCAACACTGGTTCAGAACAACAAGTGACTCCAACACGAGTTCATATCAAAACGCGAAGCCCAAATACTAGCTCCAACGGAACTCAGGGTTCCCACAAAGTTCAGAGTCCACACAAGTAATAAAATATGAGTGTCGTGTACATTATAATCTTCCATTAATAGTTCAAATGGTCACTAGAGAATAACACAAGCTCTAAGCCATATACGGACTTCAACAACAGTCCAGGTCATCACAAGAATCAACACACGATTCCTAAGTACAAGAATCCTCTAACAATAGTTCAGGGGAAAAACAAGTAATAAATTACGTGTTCAGAGCCATATACTAACTTTGAACAACAGTTCAGAGCTACCCAGGTTTCCAAATGCAAGTTTAGAATAACAAGAATCTCCTACACAAGTTTATAAGAAAACACGAAGGCCAAATACAAGCTCAAACGGAACTCAGGGTTTCCATATGGTTCAAAATCCATGTATTTCAACGAAGGTTAGTTCCAATACCACAACCTTGCATGCACAATTTAGAAAAAGAAAATAGAACTTATAATTCAAGCTTCACATGCATGTATCATTATCAATTATCACAAATATAGTTCTAAAACCAACGTAATTTTTGCCATGGGTTTATATCCAAGATGACAGATATTATAAAACCAGCAAACAAGAAACCAGATTAAACATGCAAGCCAAGAATCTCAAAAGAGAAAACTTGTTTTAATGAAACATTTATAAGAAAGCAAGAGATCTTAAAGATTAGATCCTATCATGCCTAATAGTGCTTTTTAAAAATCAAAGGGAACCTCCAGCGGAGCTCACAACTTCTCCTCTTTTCCACGAAAGATCAAACAACCACATTCTTTTTCCACAATGCCTCTTATATATCCCACAAACCGAAAAATAGGTCTAAAACCTCTAAAATAGCCATTAAGTGTAGTTCTATCTACTGGTTTAAAAAACTAGAGAGCATGCAGAGTGAAAATTGTGAAACATGCAAAGTGAAATAACCCCATACAAACCTGTTTGCATGCCTTCTAAAATGGTTTGAGCACAAAAACTGAAAACAATAAATTCCATTAATTCCTATTTTCCCACCTATCCTTCCTTGCCACCGCCTTCCAATTTTGGTGAATGCCAAATCAAAATTAACATGCAACTCCATTTTTAGTGAAGTTTCCACATAAGCCTCCGCCAAGTCAACTAGCCCCTGCCACAACTGGCAGTATGTATGCTTTTAAAAACCTTATCAACAACTTAAATGCCTTGGAACCATCACCTATGATACATGCGACCACCAATTCCCCCTTCATGCCCATTAGTTTAGGGTAGACATAATTTCTTAGGTTAGATCTTAGGTTAGCTTAGGATATGTAACCTTAGGATATAACCCAATCAATAAATTACCACCTTAGGTAGTTTCCACATAGGTTAGATTAATTCCAACACAATAGTTTTTAGGAATTAGGTTAGATCATCACATAACCATATAACATTAGGTTTTAGGGTAATTTAAATAACCTAGTAACCTCTCCATAATCCTTTAGCACAAAGCTTAGGTTAGGATAAAATTTAATTAATTAACATAGCTAGGTAGTAAATATATATATTCTTACCTAGCTTAGGATTCCATAGGATAGTCCCTTTAGTTTTAGGAACCAGAATATTTCCTAAGCCATGAACAGGCTATAGTTCGTTTGCATCAGCATTGTCCTGTCACGATCGATCTCCAAAGATCCAAGCATAACATATGACTGAATAGAAACATGTTCACACAAAAATCAAAGAACTTGTAACTAACAAAGTTCTGTCATATGTCTTTTAATTCATGGAATGTCGATTTACCATTCGTTCAACAAAGCAGATTTAAAACATTCCTTGGATCACTAAAATTGATCCAAGGATGAGTCAGATTAATAGATAAGTTTACAATTCTTAAACCAGATTGCAACTCACCTACAAGAAGTGAAAAATGGATTCAAGGAAGCCATTCCAATTCAGTCAAAGGATCTTAAGAATAGAAAATGATTTATCCATATCAAGCATGATCTCCAAAAATCAAAAGAACATATCTTTATAATGAAATCCACATGTCAATGTTTGAAATACAAAGGAGGAAAATAACAACTGACAAGGGTGTTATATGCTCCCCTCCTTAAAAGAATCATCGTCATGATGATTACCCCCCCTTTCTTTAACAATATATCCCAGGAAAATCACTTCATTCACTTCTCTTACCATAATTCAAAATATATTAGAATCTTATAGTTCAAGAAATCAACATTAAATAGTTGTTTATCCAAATCAAATTAATATCTGCCAAAAACTAGCATATTTAATGTCATATAAAGATAAAATCATAAATTTTTATCAGTCAACAAAATCAATTCTATTCAAATAGATATGGAAAAGAAGTTTTCATATCTTCTAGATTTTCCCAAGTTACACTCTCTTCGTTAAACTGGTCCCACTGGACCTTACATTGACTTATTTCTTGATTTCTTAACTACAACTCATGAGTTTTGAGCACTCGAATGGGTTTAACCATGATTATTCCTGGGTCTTGGATCTACAAGGAATTCCAATTTAACACGTGTGATAAATCTGAAACATATTTTATAAGGTAATGCATTGGTGACAAATCAAGAGGTAATGCTAAACGATAAGCTACAAGGTTGATTACTTTAATTATCTCAAAAGGTACCACATAACGAGGTGATAACTTGGCAACCTTGCCAAAATTTATAGAACTCTTTTTTGGTTTAACCCAAAGAAAGAATTTCTCACCAAGTTCTAATTTCCTATTAACCTTCTTTAAGTCAGCACAACTCTTTTTCCTATCTGCTACTTCTTTCAAGCATTCACGAATCAACTTAACTTCTTGTTCCATTTCGGTAAGTATTTTAGGTCCAATTAATTCTCTATCCTCCATGTAATCCCTACTAACAGGGGTTCTGCATTTTCTTCCGTAAAGTGCCTCGAAAGGTGCCATCTTAAGAGAAGCATGATATGTATTATTATAAGAAAATTCAACTAATGGAAGATACTCTTCCCACTTATACTACTCATCCATACAATACATCTTTAACATATCCTCTAAAACTTGATTTACTCTTTCATTCTATCCATCTGTTTCTGGGTGATACGCAGAACTGAAATTTAGCTTAGTTCCTAGAGCTGCATTAAGCATTTTCCAAAACCTCAACATCATTCTAGGATCTCTATTAGATATGATTACTTCAGGTACTCCATGTAATCTGAAAATTTTGTGTACAAATCTTTTAACCAAAACAGGAGAATCATCCTTCAGATTTCTAGCAATAAAATGAGATACTTATTTTAGTTTATGAACAACTACCAAAATAACATCATGTTTATTTCTTGACATAGACAACCCTTGTACAAAATCCATGCTTATTACCTGCCATTTATACTACGGTATGCTATGAGGATACAATAAACCGGCTGGGTGCATATGTTCCACTTTTACTCGTTGACATTCAAGACAATGTGTCACAAAATCAATAACATATTTTTTCATTCCTTTCCAGAAATATTGTTGTTATATATCAACAAGCATCTTTGTATTGTCAGGGTGTCCAAAAAAAGGTGAATTATGAAATTCAGCTAACAATTTCTTTCTCAAATCATTAAGAAAAGGTACATAAAATCTATTTTCAAATCGTAAGATTCCTTATTGATCAAAGTGAAAACTTTTATACCTAAAATCATTAGAATTTGTAGCAAGTGATGCTTTTACTTGTTGAAAGTAAGAATCAGATTCCATATCACTTTTTACTTCATCCATAAACCAAATTATTAGTGTTATAAGAGTAGAAATGTGCTTCCTACAACTTAGAGCATCTACCACTCTATTTTCTTTACCCTTTATATAACTTATGTCAAAATAATATTGAGACAAAAACTCTAACCATCTTCATTATCTTGCATTAAGATTTGGCTGAGTGAAAATATACTTCAACCTAAGATGACCGGTTTTTAACTCATATGGTTTACCAAGCAGATAATGCCTCCAAAATTGAAGTGCATGAACAATGGCAACAAGCTCTAAATCATGTGGAGCATAATTCAACTCATGTAACTTAATTTTTCTAATTTTGTATGCAATAACATGACCACTTTGTAACAAAATACCTCCTAGACCTTCACTGCATGCATCAGTTACCACCATAAAATCTCCATCAGGATCAGGTACTGCAAGAATAGGTGCTAAAGTTAACTGTCCCTTCAAGGTTTTAAATGTAATTTCACATTTCTCACTCCAAACAAACTTTTTATCTTTCTTCTGTAAGGAAGTTATTGGTGTAGCTATCTTATAAAAGTTTGTTACAAATTTCCTATAGTAGCCAGCAAGTCCCATGAAGCTTCTAACTTCATGTACATTCTTTGGTGTAGGCCATTCTATTATAGCTATAATTTAAAAAGGATCTACACCAATTCCATCCTTATTACATGACCCAAATAGTGCACTTCTATGTCGTAGAAGGAACCTTTGGATAGCTTACCAAACAACCATCTTTTTGGGCCCCTAAAATGTTGATTAATTTTGAAGGCACGTGGGAGTGCAAGACCCTAGTTATAGAAGGGCGCGCAAGGCAAAAGTGCATAGGAGGAAGAGTTAAGGAGGCATATAGTTTGTGTGACGTGTGAAAGGAGATTTGGGACTTAGCCTATTTAAGCCAAAAAGGTAGAACACGTGAAAAGCGTGATCGGTTGTGCACGGATAAGATGTCAGCCTTGCAATAGGTGGCCCAAGAAAGAGCATGCTAGTGAAGGAGTCTTCCAGAAGACCATCATGAGATGAAGTGGAGAGCTTAGGCCTAAGGAAACATGCTCGTTCAAGGACCACATTCAACACTTGGTAATAGATCTAAGGGTGTGGCAAGGTGATAAATACAAGTTCCTGCAGTAGGAAAAGAGAGACAGAGATAAGGAGACTGGGATAACATACACACGAGAATATATATAAGGAGAGAATGAGACATACACTAAGAGAAGAAGGATATACATAGAGAGAGAGATAACATAGGTGAAGCTCTGTAGGATTACTACGAGCGGAGATTTGATGTAGAAAGGAATGTACTAAGCTTAGCATTGTAATTTCTTTTTCTTTTTGGCATAGTTATACAAGCCTAGTGATGTGCATGATTGTGGTTTGCCCTCTATGGATCTTTGTAGTGAAACAATGAATACAATGAGGTTACCTATTGTAATTAGATATGAATATCAGTGGGTTTCATGTATATTTCATTCATAGAAGTTCTCTTTCCTTTAATGCTATGAATGAATGGTTGAAGCTTTCTTTTTGTTATATTATATGTTATGGAGTCTTTTAAAACACATGGTCTGAAGAAGCTACAAGGATTTGGAGGCCGTACCGAGCCATGTAATCCTTGTATGTCTAAAATTCTTTCCTAAATACTCTTGTAATAATCATTGATGAATGTTTCCCACTAAAAAATCACATAAAAGAGAGACTTGGCACCCGCGTGTGCCTCGGGTTAGCACTCAGCTTCTGCTAGGTGATAGGCCAACGTGCATGGGATTCCTTCATTTTATAATGGGAGTAAAATTAACTACATCTTGGTTCCATTACCAGGACCTCTTTTTGAAGTTGTAGTGGGATATAACATGTATCATGATCTGTGTAAAGACTAATGATGGATCGGTTAACATTGGAAAATGTTGAATCATGGTTCAAAAGCACGGAAGATGAATTTTCCTAGAGATTCAACACTGGACCTGAGTTTGATACATGTAGATGGGTAGAGGAGAATCTTTACCATGATCTATATGAAACTTTTTTCTGTTGCTTCCCAGTAGAGTTATTTGGGTGGCTTTCAACCTATGTATCTAGATCAAGTTGGCATTATGGATCACGGATATGGACCAAAGAAGACTACCAAAGGTTGCAAGATGTATATCTGACATGGACCCATGCTATGGATCACTGGTGGGGAGGAGTACTAGCTAGCTACACTCTGGAATATGCCATTTCCATGTATTCTTGTCCAGTGGTTGTTGAGTTTCAATTTCTATGAGAACCTAGGGGATCATTTCTACATGTTATCCCTCTAGCTATGAAGATATTGATGGTTACCATGAGTCTAGAAGCACTCCCAATGGCCGGCTAAACCATTCTGACTACTGGGTAAGGAAGCTCAGGTGGAGGAAGATGACAGATGATACGACAGAAAAGGAGAGGGAAGAAAGATGGCTCAAGTATGGCGAAGCATGTGAAAGGGAGATTACTAGATGACCCGAAGTTGCTAGTGTGATGAATCTATGGAGATAGACATTGTGGGAAGGAATTGAGGTTCACGCAGAGGATGTGGAGCCTGAGCAGTCTGTGCTACCCCATCTTGGAAAGTGCATGAGGGAGACCCCTTCAGCTTCTGGTGAGAGTTCGTCAAATGAAGAAAGTACAATCATTAGCATTATGGATCATAGATATGGACCAAAGAAGACTACTAAAGGTTACAGGATGTAGATCTGACATGGTCCTATGCTGTAGATCATTGGTGGGGAGGAGTACTAGCTAGATACACTCTAGAATACGCCATTTCCACGTATTCTTGCCCAGAGATTGCTGAGTTTGAGTTTCTATGAGAACCTAGAGAATCATTTCTACATGTTATTCCTCTATATATGAAGATATTGATGGTTACCATGAGTTTAGAAGTGCTCCCCATGGCTAGATAAACCATTCTAAGTGCTACGTAAGGAAGCTCGGGTGGAGGAAGATGGAAGATGAGATGATAGAAAAGGAGAGAGAAGAAAGATAGTTCAAGTATGGAGAAGCACGTGAAAGGGAGATTACTAGACGACGTGAAGCTACTAGTGTGATGGATCTATAGAGACAGACATTTTGGGAATGAGTTGAGGTTCATGCAGAGGACATAGAACCTAAGTAGTCTATACTAGCCCATCTTGGAAAGCGCGTGAGGGAGACCCCTTCGACTTCTAGTGAGATTTCATCGCATGGAGAAAGGAGATTCATTGGCGCATATCTGAACCCACCCAGTGACTGAGCCCTGGCGCTTTGTTTTCCAAATCTAGGAGGAAGTATTGATCCAATTGAAACCAGTGGAAGAGATAGATCCATGCCTAGGAGGTCTAATTTTTCAATTCCTTCTTCTATGGCTACACATAATCTAGTATTTGGAGGATTTTTTGGATAAGGGGAAAGTGTACAAGCTTATGGTATCACATCAAGGAGTGGTGCAAGACAAAGTATTGGTGGTGGGGCATTGTCACAAACCATCGGTGCACAATTCAGTGGGACCGTGGGGGCACTTGGCACAGATCCTATAGGCCCTATTGGACCTAGTGGTTCTAGTGGATCTGGTGGCTCTAGAGGTACAGACCTAGTGGATCAGGTGGTGGAGGGAACACCGAAGGGAACCAAGGCTTTTGTTCAGGATAAGGACCACAGCCACCACCTCAATTTTTCTTTGAAATGTCTCTACATTTACTAGATTATAGGGGCATTGAGGATGCTACAGAACATGTTCACAAGTGGGTAATGCTATGGCACGCGAAAGGTATCACAACCCCAGAAAAAAAGGCTATTCAATTTGTAACCAAATTGCAAGGGTGCACACATAGCTGGTATAGAAAGTATGATCTTCATCAAATAATGGTGGATTACACTTCCTTAAAGAATGCATTTCTATCAGAGTTCCACATTCATGAGTTCGAGCAAAAAATCATTAGTTCTTTGAAGGAGATACAATGAGGAATGACAGGAAGTGTGCGGGAGTATGATGAACACTCTAAGACTCTCTTTTCTAAATTATCATATGATATACATCCTTCTCAGCATGCACAGTGTTTTTTGGAGGATTGATCACCCCTTTTAGAAGGGCCTTGTCTCATAAGAATTTTACAGATCCGTGCAAATCATTGGAGGTTTCCTTGCATGGTAAAGCCATTGGTAGTATTGATACTGGTGTTAGCCCATTCTTGGAGGCTCAGATTGCTGCTATGGCTAAGCAGTTGGAAAATCTATCTGTGAACTCAGTCCATGAGACTCGATGTGGTTTATGGTGCATAGATTTTGAGATAGAGGGGAACGTTAAGGATAATTTCCCCTCTAGGATGGCACACACTATGATGTTAGATTATGAAATCTGTCATGGGGACCATGGTGCCAATAGATGTCCCTTACTACAATGCATGATCAAGAAGAATGTATCATGTTACTGCAAGATTTACACCTCCACGACCCATGATACTAAAGACTGTAGGCTCATTGATCAGAAACATGAGGTCATTGATCATGGGGTGAGCCAAACCAGCATTGTCAGTGGTTCTAAAATTTATGATGGCCGTTATGAGGAGTGCACAGATGGAGGTGTGTGTGAAAGAGGTTTTTGAGGATGATTCCATGGATTAGGTAACCATGGAGGAAGAAATGAGTTCCCATGCGGAACATGTTTCAACTGTGGATCTACATAACATTACAAGTGTGAGTGCCTAGACTTGTTACAGTGCTCATGGTGTGGAAAGAAGAATAAGTATGTGGAGTACCAAGAGTTATATGAGCATATGAATCAGCAGCACCGAAAGGATAAAGGTGTTGTGATGGTCAACATCAAGAAGGCATACATATAATGGATGCCTCAGGTAACACGGGATGAAGGTTTAGAGCCTGTCTTGGTTACAATAAGGGAAGAAGCTACATGCACAAGGGAGATACCAAGACAGAAGAGCCCAGTTTCAAGGGAAGAGGTCGTTCATGCAAAGTACCCGGACCCTGTGCATCAAAATGAGATATATCAGGACACCATGGATGTTATTCAAAGATTGCAAGGGGAGATCCAGTGTCTCAAGGAGTAATCCAGGAGGGAGGAATAAGGAAGGAGGATCAAGGTGTAGAAATATGACCTGGATGAGCTCAATGAGGTGTGTAAAATGCTAAGGTAGGAGAACATCATCCCTTTGCTAGGATCTTGGTTGAGAGATAAGGTACCATGCACCAGAGAAGAGCACGAGAGACAGGTTTTGCATGTAAAACTTCCCCCTCATAGCCTTGACTATGACAAAGAAATTTCATTGAATGTTGTTGTGGATGGATGGCTCCTCAACAATATGCTCATTGACACCAGCGTAGAGGTTAATGTTTTGACTTTGGATGCATGGCATCAGATGGGGAGACCTGTATTACAACCATCTTCAAATGTTTTGTATATGGAAAATAAGACTAAGGCACTTCCCATCAGTGTCTTGAAGGATGCAGAAATTAATATTCAGGGAGCCAAGTTTACTGGGGACTTAGAAGTCTTGGCACTTGCCAAGGCAGATAATTTCCTAGCACTACTTGGGTGCCCTTGGTGTTATAAGAATAATGCGGACCTCTGGTTCAACAAAGGGTACATAAATTTTAAGAACAAAGAGGAGCTGGTCATTATACCCATGGTTGATGGGAAGTCAGTGCCCTACATTGAACCATTGGAAGAAGAAGTTCTAGACAAGATTTATGTGTGCTCAATCAGAGACCCTGAGATGGTACACCCTATTAACAAGGTTATCTAGTTTGAAGATGTTTAGTCAGTGAGTGATACCAAAAGTCTGCCATGTGAAAATTGGGCACATGGGACTTATGAAATAATGGGATGGTAGTTGAGAGGATTGGCGACCAAGGTAATGAAGGTGCACACAGTTTGGTGCCTTGGAGGAAAAGCACTGCCCAAGTACTCAAAAGGATCCTTCCCTGAGATCTTTCTGCAGGAGATAGAAGGTCAGTGGAAGAATGAGAAGGAACAAAGGGAGATGCTGAGTTACTTCTTGATCAGAACAACAACTCGTTGGTGGGCCATGCATCAGGAGAGCCTTTTAGAATGGCGTGAGGTAAGAATTTCTCTCTCTATCAAATTTTCTAGAAGGAATATACCAACCATCATAAAGGAGTACCATGGGAAGGAGCCCACCTCTTTCCATATTAAGGAGTGTGAACGAGTCTAGAGAGGTGTGGAGGCCTTGCCACCATCCCTCTGGGTGCACAAGTTGTATTCTACATTGCAGGGTTGTGTGCACACATGGTACATTCATTTGGAGACACACCGCTAGACAAGGAATTGGAAAGAGCTTGTAGCTGATCTTATTCAAGACTTTGAGTATCGGAGTAATAAACCATCGGTTGATAAGGCCTTGTAAGGTATCAAGCACCTTACCATGGGGGATAGTGCCAGAATGGAAGATAGGCTATTGGAATTACTAGGTGAACCAGGAATGGATGTGCGCTTTGAAGAGATTGAATAAATAGAAGAGTTACAACTTGAGCGTGCTTGTTTGGAGAAGGAGAAGGGAAATTTAGTATATTTTATTGATGGAGGGTAATCAGAGAGTTTAGATGTTAACCATTCTGTAGGAATGCGTGAGGTAGTGGACAATGCAGATGCTCACACATGTGCCTACCATGATCCTTTAAAGATGAAGAAAGTTAACATTAGTTCAAAAGAAGAACCTAAGGAAGCTATTATTGGAGATTTTTGGATGGAGAAGGAAGTGTCAAAGATCATTGATCTGTTGTGTGAATTTGAGGATTTATTCCCGCGTGGGTATCATGAGCTAAAAGTTGTCCACCATTTATTAGGGGAGATGAGGATAAAACTAAAGGAAGGTGCGTGCCCAATTAGAAAAAGGCCCTACCAGATGAATGCCAAATTATGCGTGAAGGTTAAGGAGGAGATAGGCAAGATGATAGCTTCTGGGATCATTGAGGTAGTAGAAGAATTAGAATGGATAAGTCTAATGGTAATTAGCATCAAGAAAGATGGGCAGATTATAATTTGTGAGGATTATACGGAATTCAATGCAGTCTGTGTCATTGATCCATTTTTGACCACCTTCACTGAAGAAATTTTGGAAGGATTCACTGGGAATGAAATCTATTCCTTTACGGATGGATTTTTAGGATACCACCAAGTCTAAATTGCAAAGGAGGACTAGGAGAAGACAAATTTCACAACCGAGTGGGGAAGTTTTGCATATATGGTCATGCCCTTTGGGTTGAAAAATGCACTTGCTGTCTTTTTGCATATAGTGGTGCAAGCATTCCAGGATTTCATTCATAAATTTCTTCAAGTTTACTTGGATGATTGGATAGTATATGGTCTAGTTAAGGACCATTGTGACAACTTGAGATTAATGTCTGAAAGGTGTAGGCAGTTGAGGATATCCCTCAACATTAAGAAGTGTGTGTTTGCTACACCCTTTGGGACTTTATTGGGGCATATCATATGTAAGGAGGGCTTGCTAGTAGATCATGCTAGGGTTGTAGTTATTGTGGGGTTGTAGTTAAGGGAACATGCTAGACAGAGTGCAATGTGTGGGTTCCTTGGGCATACGGGATATTACAGAAAATTCATTAAGGGGTATGCCAAGATTGTCACACCTTTAAAGGAGCTGCTTAGACACAAAAGTACATTCCATTGGGGAAAGGCATAGCAAAGGGCATTTGATACATTAAAATATAGGCTTATTACCATGCCTATTTTGCAATTTCCCTCTTGGGACAAGCCCTTCCATATCCATATAGATGCCTCAAGAACTGCCATTAGAGCAGTACTTGCACAACCAGGTGAGGGGATTGTTGATCATCCTCTCTTTTTCATGAGCAAGAAGTTAACACCAGCAAAGCAGAATTATACCACAACTGAGCATGAGGCATTGTCAATGATCTATGCACTTTTCAAATTTAGACTATATCTGTTGGTGAAACCCTTTGTATTCTACACCAACCATATGGAATTAAAGTATTAGTAAGAAATCCCATTTTCAAGGGTGCATATGTCGATGGGTGTTGTTGTTTCAAGATTTTGAGTTCACCATTGTAGTGAAGCCTAGAAAAAGTAATTATGGACCTGATCATCTGTCAAGAATTGATTCAGGAGAGGATGCACAAAGTATTGAGGAAGAAATGTCAGACATGCAACTGTTTAGATTACGGTGTGCACCCTCGGATTTGGAAGAGATTGCTATATTTTTAATAGAAGGTAAGGCACCGAATGGAATGAAGGAATTGAAATAGAAGTAGTTAATATGCACCATGCCCAACATGTTGATTAGTGGAGACTTATACAAATTGGGACATGATGAATATTTGTGCAGATGTGTGTTGGAGCATGAGCGCCTGGCCATCATTGAGGAAGCACATGAAGGAAGTGCGGGTGGGAATTACACAGGTGATGCCATTGCACACAAGATTTTAATGGAAGGTTTATGGTGGGAAACCTTGTATAAGTATTGTAGGGATTATTGTAAAGCATGTGACCATAGTTAGTGCATTGTCAAACTAGGAAGGAGAGATGAAATGCCTTTACATCCTATTCCTAGCGTAGAACCTTTTGAAAAGTGGGTGATAGACTTTGTAGGACCTATTGCACTGGTAGCGCATAGGATTGGGTCATGTTATGTCATCACTTTCATGGATTATCTCACGAGGTGGGCAAAATCATCCCCGACTAAAGATTACATGGCAGAGACAATGGAAAGGTTCTTATGGGAGAACATTATCACAAGGTATGGATGCCCTTTGAGTTTGACCAGTGATAGGGGTACGCATTTTCTTAATGAGACCATGAGGATCCTACTATTTGAGTTCATGGTGGCTCATCATAAGAATACGTCCTATCACGCACAAGAAAATGGAACCATAGAAGCATTCAACAAAATATTGAGTCATACCTTGACCAAAATCTATGATGTTGGAAGATAGGATTGGGATGACAAGGTATCAACAGTTTTATGGGCTTACAGGACTATGTATAAATGACTAAATAAATCCACACCTTTTCAATTAGTTTTTGGCAAAGAAGCTATTTTTCCAGTTGAATTTATGTTACCTTCTCTATGAATAGCGCGCACATGAGGATTAGCCAATAAACTTGCGTTGGAAGAAAGAATTGATGAACTAATGAAACTGGATGAGAGACGGTCACTTGCTCGTTAGAGGAAAATAGTGGAAAAGGAAAAGAAAAAGGCTTGGCATGATATCCATATTAGAAATACGAAGTTTGAGGTTGGGTAGATGGTGTTACTGTATGATTCTAAATTTCTACACCATCTTGGGAAGTTGAAAGTCCATTGGTTAGGTCCCTACACAATCTCATACATCCTTGATTTGAGCGCATGCTAGTTACAAGTGCTGGATGGAACAAAGTTGCTTGGACACTTCAATGGTAGTAGGTTGAATCCCTACTATAAATAAGTCTTCTTGGTGTTTTTAAATAAGGCAATTTTTTAAGTTAGTTTAGAATTTTCCCTTATGCATTTTCCTTTCGTTGTGTTTCCCTTTCGTGTTGTTGTTTTGTTT
This sequence comes from Taxus chinensis, assembly GCA_019776745.2. NCBI lineage: Eukaryota > Viridiplantae > Streptophyta > Pinopsida > Cupressales > Taxaceae > Taxus > Taxus chinensis. The sequence continues at coordinate 289,415,971 of CM034154.1, read as the reverse complement.
TGTGCCTTGGGTACTGGTAACCTTATTGCTATTTTTGGAGGATTTATAAGTGTGCAGAGGACCATGCATCGTTTAAGTGTGGGGTGGAGAGAAGTGAAGAAGTTCATGATTAAAATTACCAAGGAATTTGTGTTGAAGACCCTTGTTGAGTAGCCCAATTAAAAGAGAGATGAAGAGAAAAGATAGAATGGTTGGTGCCAGGGTAAAGCTACTTGTAGATCCCACTTACAAAGGAAAAAGAAGTACATTTAAAGCAGCATGAGGTAGGCAAAAGCAAGAATCTAGACATAAGAAGTTCCTTCGGCATGGGTGAGCATGCGTAAGATTATCCTGTCAGGTTGGTTTGGTTTCGCACCAAAAGGTTGGAGGAGTTTTTGCATAGGAAGGGCACACGAGGTAAAGAGGATTTTTCACGTAGGAAGGGCGTGTGAGTGAAGGTGTTAAAGATGGGTTTTTTTTAAAGATTCACATTAAATGAACAAATTACAGGGTAGGTAAAGTAGCGTTTAATGACCAGAAAAAGGAAAAATTTTAAATAGAGGTTCTGGGCACTCTCATTTTACTTTGCGAAAATGAAGAGTTGGAGATATAAGTGAAAGATATAAGCTAGGTATTTTTCAGATTCAATCAAGGAGAAGATCTGTGTGATTAAAAATGTAAAGATCCAATTTGAGATTGTGAACTAGAAGGAAGGAATTACATGAGCATGGAATGAAGTGAAAAGACGTTGTCTTGTGAGGAATTTATTGAAGTTAGGGTTCAGCAAACTAGGGCACAAGTTTAGGAGAAATGTATCGCGGATCTGAGATCGAAGGTTGGGAGAAGGAAAGTAGAGTAACAAGGAGAGGATTAGAGTGACACAATTACCTCGACCATGGCATAAAATAAAGGGAAGGGCAAAGTGAAGGCTATACAACTAGAACCTGAGGTACACACAAACAAAGAATGGTATGCAGAAATGCAGTACCCAAACGGAGTGATGATGGGGAAGGAATGGGAATCCTATTTGAGAAGCATACTAGTCAATGATTATAATTACTGCACCAACATTATAGAAAAATAGATTACATTAGAAGTGGTACGCCAAACAAACAAGTGAACACCTGAAGGGTTACCTATCTACAATGATGATGTGAAGGTCAAGCTGGTGAAGGCAGGGTTGCTGCAACTTTATTAGTTGCCTTATTTTGGGAAGCCGGATCATTTGCACCAGTGGTTTATGTCTCGGGTACATGAGGATTACTTCCACTTTTCTGGGTGCAAGATGCATGTAACTCCCCAGTTGATTGCACAATTTACAGGCCTCATATGCAAGGGAGATAGCCTAGAAGATGACCTTGGTAACAAGGAGGCTATTTAAGAGACCGTCATAGAGTATGCCTGCAAGAAAGGGTCACGGTATTATGACAGCTCAGACATCAAGGACCCAGTTATGAAGATGGCCATGAACTTGGTAACAAAGCTGAATGGCCAAGAAAGGTGGAGGCAAGTTAACAAGCCATGGCTACATGTCTGTAGGAAGATTGTAGAGGGGACTATTTACAACTTGTCTGCATACATTGCCGAGGAAATTGTAAAGTGTGTGAAGGAAGGGGACATGATCCTCTTTGAAAATGTCTTGTTCACCATAGTATTTGTAGAAATTGGAGTGTCAGATGCACCAGATAAGTTTGTGTGGGAGTACCCATCCAAAGACCCTTCACCCGCCAAGAGGTTTGAAAAGAATGCATGTGATACAATGATGGGTCCCCACAAAGTGTGGCTCTAAAAATGGTATACATGCTTGAGAAATGCATTTGGGGTGGAGTAGAGAATCCTTGAACAACTCCTAGCAGCCACACAAGGAGAAGCTAAGTTTGTGGTATACTAGCACTACTACTTGGGTAGGTTCAAACTTGTTGATGAATCATAGAGCCCTTGGTGCAAGCTCCCTTTCATGTTCACTACCCATTACTTCCAAGCGGGAGTGAACAGATTTAAAGAATCGAAAAATCTAAGGCCGGAGGTAGAAAAGTTAGACCAAGAGCACAGGGATATGAGGAAGAAACTAAACTATCTTGGAGCTAAGTGCATGTACATGGAGAAGTATGTGTCACACAAGATCCACATGACTAGACCAATAACACTTCCTATTGCTGGGGGATCCGTGGCATGTATATACATGTGCATAAGACCCAAGTTTGAGAATGACGCGTACTTAGTGGATGAGATCTCAATACCTAAAGACCCCTTGGGAAAGAAGAAGCCAGTGTTTAAGAAGAGGGGTAGAGGAGAGGAAGGAGCACTAAGTATGTTGACTGCTCAGACAGTGAGCATGCCTTCTATGAGCACCAAGAAAAGCACCTATGTTTAGAGAAAGAAGTCTCCAGTAAAGGAGAAGACGTCATAAGTAGAGGCACCCAAACAACCCACCACTATGGAGGAGTCACAAGAGGAAGAAGAGAAGGCATAATCTCTTGACCAAAAGACACCTCTTAGGAAGAATTAGAGGGTGGATGAAGAAGCTGACTCAGAGGTGACCGAAAGCTTGGAAAGATACTTGGGTGAAGGAGAGGATGAGAGTGAAGAAGGTGGCGATGAGAAGGAAGAGCCAGAAAAAGAAAAGGAACCTTTGGAACCTCACATAGTTAGTGTCTATGACTCGGAGGAGGAGATTGGAGAAGAAAAGCAATAGTTTGTATTCGTGCAACGGAAAGGCGCACAAGGTGATGAAGGCACTAAAGATACAAAGGCAATTGAGAGGGATGCTGAGGGACGGAGAGGCAAAATTTTTACAAAGGATCAGATAACCGAAGTGGAAGAGTGAGAAGCAAAGAATATTCTTGAGATCCTTGTAGACCAGGAGTTAGAGTGGAGAGCAGACATAGTGCTAAAGGAAGGAAAGGTAGAGAGTGGTGAAAAGGGACATGACAGCCTAGGAGGCCCCACTCTGATAGTCATCTTCCCTAAAGGCACGCACTTGAGTAGAAGACCTCTTGATGTAGAATAAATGCAGCTAATGGGCTACGTGGATGATATAAGGAAGGTGCTATGCACATGATTCCAAAGCATAATAACCACTAAGAGACTTATCATCATGGGATCGTTTGAAAAGGAGGTCGCGTACCCCAGGACCAAGAATATTATTTCTTGGGCATTTGAATCCCACTTCGATGAGCCAGACTTTGAATTCTACGAAAATTTGTTTATCACCCTACTATAATATAAGGGAGACAACCCCTTAGTGAATGCGCAGGAGCTCTCAGACAAGCAAGTGTGTAATTCTCTAAACAAGGTTGCAATGGAAATAAAGGTGAGGCTATTCGCGCATAACAAAAGAATAACGGCCCTAGAGGGAAATTTGGCCAAGAAGGAGGAAGAGTTGGCTAAGGTGGCTAGAAGCTTAAAACCAGAGGAATTAACTAGTGCACAGCTCAAGCGCGAGCTCAAGGAGGAAAAGGAAAAGGTGTAGAAGGTCTATAAGAAAGTAGACTCAATAAAAAGTGCCATCATTTTGAAACACCCAGATCTAACACCTATCCCTCAGAGGTTTGCATTGACACTGGAATGCCTAGAATAATTAACGTGCATTCTTGCCATAGAGAGGTGACCCTTGGCATTAGAATCTACAGAGGAAATATCCACGTGCCTGAAGGAGGAGGACTGGTTAAAGGTGATAGAACTTGTTGCTGAGTATAGTAAGGTGCTCACAGATGTAAAGATTTCTTCCCAATCTGGTGAGGCCACATATGAAACATGTGCAGATAGAGATAAGGTGGTGAGATCCTTGGTCACCACACTCGAAGTAGCGCTGAAAGAGTTCCAGGAGAAGAATAAAGGAAACAAGGTGGAGCAAGACAAAGTCCTAATGAAAGTAAAAAGAAGATCTGAGGAGATTAAGGCACTAAGGGGCTCAACCAAAACACCACTGAAGGAACTATATCCTCAAATTACTAGAAGAATGGACAAGCTCACAGACCTGGGTAAGGATATGGAACAAATTGTGGACACTTTAGGCACCCAGGGAGCTGGCCTAAGTTTTGATGAGGTAAACCTCCTAGTTGGCGACCTCTGTTAGAAGGCACAGAACGAGGTTGATACATGGAGTAAGTTGGAAGAAGACATATGGAGGGACTTCCCTAGCCTTTTGATTTAATGTTCCCCCCTATTCTTCATTCTTTCCCCTATTCTTTCATTCCTTAATCATTTTTGTAATATTTGTCTACATCTTGGCTCCTTTGAACCAACTTGCACCTTGATCAAGTAGAATGTTTCTGAGGGCGGAGAACAGGCATAGTGTGGGGTGATGTTGGGCCCCTAAAATATTGACTAAGTGTGAAGGCACGTGGGCGCGGGGGACCCCAGTTATAGAAGGGCGCACAACACAAAAGTGTGTGGGAGGAAGATTTAAAAAGGCATATGGTTCATGCGGCATGTGAAAGGATATTCGAGACTTAGCCGATTTAAGAAACAAAGGCAGAATATGTGAAAAGTGTGATCGGTTATGTGTGGATAAGATGCTAGCCTAGAAATAGGTAGCCCAGGAAAGAGCATGCCAACGAAGGAGTCTTCTAGAAGACCATCATGAGATGGAGTGGAGAGCTCAGGCCTGAAGAAACATGCTCGCTAAAGGACCACATTCGACACTTGGTAATGGATCTGAGGGCATGGCAAGGAAAGTTCGCAGTGTGAGAAGGTGATAAATACAAGTGCCTTCAATGGGAAAAGAGAGAAATAGATAAGGAGACCAGGATAACATACACATGAGAATATATACAAGGAGAGAACAAGATGTACACTGAGAGAAGAAGGATATACACAGGGAGAGAGATAACATGGGTGAATCTCTATACGATTACTACGAGTGGAGCTCTGATGCAAAAAGGAATGTACTAAGCTTATTATTGTAATTGCTTTTTCTTTTTGGCATAGTTATACAAGACTAGTGATGTGAATGACTATAGTCTGCCCTCTATGGCTCTTTGTAGTGAACATTGAATACAATGAGGTTACCTACTGCAATTAGATATGAATATATGTGGGTTTCATGTATCTTTTGTTCATATAAGTTCTCTTTCCTTTCATGTTATGAATGAATGGTTATAGCTTTCTTTCTGTTATATTATATGTTATGGTGTCTTGTAAAACACACAGTTTGAAGAAGCTACAAGGATCTGGAGGCCGTCCTAAGCCCTGTAATCCTTGTATGTCTAAACTTCTTTCCTAAATACTCTTATACTAATCATTGATGAATGTTTCCCACTAAAAAATCACATAAAAAAGAGACTCGGCACCCGTACGTGTGTCAGGTGAGCACTCAACTTTTCTTGGGTGATAGGCCAATGCGCACGGGATCCCTTCCTTTTATAGTGGGAGTAAAATTGACTACACGTCTCTTTCTTAGAATTTGCAAAACTATTTTCAAATGCTCATGATGTTCTTCTATGCTTTTAGAATATATGAGAATGTCATCTAAAACTATGAGCACAAATTTTCCCAAGTATTCTTGAAATATATTATTCATTAAATTAATAAATGTTGTAGGTGCATTTGTTAATCCAAAAGGTAAAACCATAAACTCATAATATCCATACCTTGTTCTGAAAGTTGTTTTAAAAATATCCTCATCCTTAATCTGTAATTGATGATATCTAGATCAAAGATCTATCTTAGAATATATCGATGCTTCACACATTTGATCAAACAGATCATCAATTCTTAGAAGTGGGTATCTAGTCTTGATTGTTGCTTTGTTTAACGTCATGTAATTAATGCACAATCTAAGTGTTCCATCTTTCTTTTTCACAAAGATCACTAGAGCTCCCCAAGGTGAAACACTTGGCCTAAGAAAACCCTTAGAAAAAATTTCTTACAATTGAGCCTTAAGCTCTACTAATTCTATAGTAGTCATTCAATACGGTGCCTTAGATATAGGTTTAGTTCCAGGCTTGATCTCAATCGTGAAATCAAATTCCCTTTTGGGTGGAAGACCTGGAAATTCTTCTGGAAATACATCACTGAAGTCTCGTAACATTGGATATCGATCCATGAAATCACTATTTTCCTCTGTAGTTTCTAAATTTTTTACTACATATAAGGTACATCCTTTATTTTTGGCCTTTTTAAGTTGCATAGTTGACAGTTTCCTAACAGAAATCTCACATTTAACACCCTGAATCTCTGTTGTTTTCTACAAGTCCTCTAAACAACTAATGAATTTTTCAAAACAGTCCACTTTAGCCTTATGTTCTGCTAACCAATTAACACATATGATTACATCATAAGACCTTAAATGTGCAACATAAAGATCAACCTCTATTGAAAAGTTATGTAAATCAAGGACTGCTCCAAAAAGACACATACTAACTATATGAACAATATTATTGCCATAATGTATAGTCCATGATTTATCCATTTTTCCATTATTTCTTTTAATTTTCGAAGAAATGTTACTAGAGATAAACAATTCAGTAGCTCCCATATCAAAAAGAATAGTTATAGGTATGCCAAATAACTTACCAGGAACTTCTATAGGTGTAGCTTTCTTTTCAACTTGCTTGTCAGCTACTGCAACATGTATCTTGTGCTGCTGATTACGACCATCCTTCTTCAAAGGGAATTGATTTGCGTAATGATCCTTACCAGATTTATAACAGCCTCCTACAGGTCCCTTTCTAGACTCAAAATTATTTCCAATCTTAAAGTTATTATTCTTACCTCCATCAGATTTCTATCCATTGTTATTAATCTTGGAAAAATTGTTCTGTGCATTTCCAACAGTGTTATTCGTTGTTTTTTTCTTATTATTATCAGCTAAAATTTTACTTTTATTACCAAACTTCTTCCATGGTCCCTTCTTAGGTGTAATAGAAGTTGAAGAGGGGTTTAAAACTTTCTTCCTTACTTCCTCCTTATGAGCAGAAATAACTTTTAATTTATGTTCCTGCCTTATGGATTTTTCAACAACCCCTTCCATAGTGGTTGGGCTATGAACATCAAATTCTCCCCTAATAATGGGATTCAATCCCATAATGAATTTATATATCCTGAACTTCTCATCAGTTTGATACTGAGGTACATACTTGAGGATTTTCATAAACCATTCCCAATACTCAGTTACTGTTAGCTTTCCTTGAGATATGTTCTGAAATTCAATCATTTTTTTATCATAGTAGAGTTGTAGCAGCCATCGTTGCCTAAAATAAATTTCAAATTGATCCCAAGTGATGTTAGTCTCATCAATATTTAACTCAGACTTACGGTTTTCCCACCATGAAGATGCTTCATGGGAAAGATGATATGCTCCCCATGTAGCCTTGGTTTCCTCTGAGAAGTTCTTTATTGTAAAGTAATTATCCATTTCATTGAGCCAATTCTCAGCTCCATCTCTTAATGTGGTGCCATCAAACTTGGGTGGACTTATCATTTTTATGTCATTAGTGACTTCCGCTACTAGTCTAGTATTTTGTGCTCAGGTTGAAATAGGTATGTTAACATTGTTATTATCAACACCCACATTGGCATTGTCCCTTGGAGGTGGCTGATTATTGTTATCAGCTTCTTCTTCTTCCTCATTGCCCATTACTTTTTGTTCAATCATAGCTAAATAATCTCTTGTGTCTAACAGGGTAGCAAGGATCTCATCAAGTTTCTGGGTAGTTTCCACTCATTCTTTAGGTTGAGGGTTATTTGCAACATTTCCTCTTGTTCTCACCATTTTATGTTACAAGAAAATTTAAGTGTAATTAGATTTGTGGACACAATGGGTCCAAGAGCTGCAACCTTCATCTCTGATACCAAAATGTAACATTCCCAATTTAAGACTTTAGAAACAAGGGAATTTTTTTATAAAAAATAATGTTCTCTGTTCGAAATTTATAATTTAGAACACACATTCTTTATCAACCATTCATATAATAGATAACCATATACAGTTGTAATGACTCGGTGTGCTACTAATCTATTCATTTCATGACTCGGTAAACTACCGATCTATTTATGTTTAACATTTTTTATTGAATACTTTTCAATATACTACGTATACTTGGTTTTCTTTCCCTGTTCAGGGTATTGAATGATCTGTCGAAGGAACCTATCTGAATATTTGTTACCAATATTCATCTGAATCATCAACCTTATACTAGGTGACAAAGGACAATGCAACCAACAGCTTGCGATACTTTGGCCAAAGATTTCTAATGTATTGTTTGTATTACTATTCCTTGACGACATACTCTTCAATCTAGAATATGTCCTTCAACCCACACTATTTTTATCTAGAATTTCCTTTATTGACTTCCATAAGTCCACTTACCCAAGGTTTAACCCTAGTTCGAGTTAACAACATATGGTATGATAGGGGAAGGCTCACTAAGACTTAGGGTAAGTTGGCATGCTAGGTCAACCTAAGTCAACCCCATGTGCCAAGGTATCTTGAGTTTTATATGGCTACCCCATATTTTAAACATGTTACTAACTAGACCTAGAGAGAAACTAAGATCAAGTCCAATGTTTGTAGATCTAGATGATTAATATAAAAGGGTGTTGCCACATGTCAACTGCATCACTGTATCCTCAAGAAGATCCTAATCTTCTCGAAGGTACAACCCTGCAGTTGGCATGTTCCAGCATCCTACATAACAACCTCATCGAGATGTACATACATCAAGGAATTAATTATAAATATAATTAATTTGGATTATTAAAAATAGATTTCAGCAACCTTGCCTAACACTAATCCAACACTCCTTAAGTTCTTCTCAACAACAGATTTAATTGATTGTTAAAGAACTTTCTTAGCTTAAGATTGCCTTTAATGTTATTTACTGGACTTGACAAGCCGTCAACCATAATAGGATATCTACATCATAAGTTCCATTTATTGATAGTTAACAGTTCAAGGAAGTGTAACAACTATCTAGGTTGTAACTAAGTAGACTTTATTAAATGACATCTAATGATTATGAATCACGACTTTCATTTTGTTTGCATTCTTAAGATAGAGGAAGAATCTTCCTCTACATGATTAAGTGGTAGGGTCTAGCACCCCTATAACTCATTTACAAATTGAATAGTTATCAATGAATGTTCATTCCACATCATATTACTATATTGAATTATTTAGTTATAACCATGAAATTCCGCAACTTAGGAAGTTACATCCTTTTTAGGGAGATTATTCCAATTCCCACTGTCAAACTTATCTAAGAATACCCCATTAAGCATATACATAATATGGAGTATATTAACAAGATACGATTCCATCTATGTAATGAAAGTACAAGATAATTTACACATCCACTGTAAATAAATTCTCAACATTTAATTCATCTATAAAACTTATACATTTAGGTATGCTACAAAACAACTACTTTCATTACAAAAGAATACTACTTTTATTTTTCAATACAATCTCAAGAATGATTCAGAGTTCTTCACAAAATCAAAATTAAATCACCCAATGCATTACATAACTTTTTTCCTTCCTTAACACTTACGAAGTCCATCTGTAAAAATTGCTAGCACAGGTCAGTTCAAAGAACTAAGCATGATAATCACTAAGACTTAAAAAGAAGTGCATTCCAATACATTTTCCATTAAAACAACTCTAATTTAATGAGACAATTATTACATCATAATATCAATACATCCATAGCAACGAAAAAGAAGAACATTTTAAACAATTGATTTCACTTCCAAGAAAAGGATAGAATATAACCCACTATAATTAGAGTTTAATTGATCCTATCAATTATCCTTAGGCAAAAAAAAGATCATAACATCTCATTGTTCCCAATCTTTCATTATAGAATACAACATTTATATTTCCTTCAAGCACAAATAAGGATTTAAATCATGGCTCTACTTAGGATGATTGGTCTAGCTTCTAAGCAAAATAAGAAGAGAATCATTACCACTATACCCAGACACAAAACATCTGAGAAACCAAATAGATTCAAAATGTGATTTAACTATTTCTTTTAAAGGACAACTACCTTAAAAAATTTAACATTTAAGATATTCATCAGAACATAATTCTATCGTAATCCAAGAAGGAATAGAAAATCAAATAGTCTACCTACAAGCTTTAACCTACTTCCACATATTAAAGTTAATTTTTAAAGATCTAAAATAATCACTCAAAAATCAAGGTAGAGTCATACCAGAGTTAATCTCTACTCGAGTCCATCCAAGGAGAATTCACAAAAGGATAAAATTAGAGAGACAAAACTTACTCATCTCAAACCAAACAAGTAAAGTCTTGTCAACAAACTGTCTACCAAACAAGCTTACATTTTCTAGATAAATAAAACCAAATAATCTAATCTCTTCCAACATCATATGTACAAAAGATTTGAACAAGGAAGACCCAACAACTCATAAAGTAGTTCCATTTTTAAACATAATCAAAACAAAAAAGTTCAACCAATGATCTATACAGTAGTAAGAAAGCACATTGCCATATTCCTTACACTTCTTTACTTTCAAAGAACATGAATTTCAATTCCATACTCAGAATGAAATTAAAATAGTAGTCCTAAAACACAGTCGGTTCTAAACGAATCACATTCCTTTCTTTTATAAATACACAAGGTGTATTTACTATATCCAACAAGAGATAGAAAAATAACCAATCAGTAAGCTTAACAGGATCAGAAGCATCAACAAATATCAATGACGGAATCCCATTATCCATAGATAATTTTTCTAGTTAAATCCCAAGGATATTCAAAAAGCTCGATTTAATCTACTCTCCCAGATTTTCTTGAGTAAGTAGTTTGATTAGTAGAGTTCTAAGATTTAAACTCTTTAAGAAGTTAAAAACCTAATTCAAATACCAAAACCAAATCGAACTTGTCAATAATACTACCAGCTCAGAGCTCAAAAGTACAAAATCTGAGCATAGTGACGCACACAAGCTTCTCACAAAGGTACAGGACTACCCAAGTAATTATTCATGGGTTCAGGGAAACAAAAAGTTCCCATACAAGTTTATATCAATAACAAAGAAAACTAAACATACCATAACAGAACTGACACATCATTCTTGCTACAATTTCTAAACACTAAGTACTTAATTTCATGTATAGTGTCGAATTACAAAAACTCAACATGAACTCAGATATGCACAGTATCTTTTTATGAGGTAGTATAAGATATAAATATCCATTAATAGTTCATATTCACAACAAGGATTCCTATTTCCATCTCAAATGAAACACGAGTTTCCAACGAGAGTTTAGAATTGAACAATTAACAAGATAAGAGTGTGGTGAATTCATGAACTTCCATTAACAGTACAAAATACCACAAGAGTAAAGACAGTTCCAAAACCAATGTAATTTTTTCCATGGGTTTATTTCCAAGATGACAGATATTATAAAACCAACAGAGAAGAAACTAGATTAAACATGCAAGTAAAGAATATCAAAAGAGAAGACTTGTTTTAATGAAAATTTTATAAGAAAGAAATATATCATAAAGATTAGATGTAATCATGCATTATCGTGCTTCTAAAAAATCAAAGGGAACCTCCAGCCGAGCTCACAACTTCTCCTCTTTTCCATGAAAGATAAAACAACCACATTCTTTTTCTACAATGCCTTTTATATATCCCACAAAACAAAAATAGGTATAAAACCTCAAAAATAGCCATTGATTGTAGTTCTATCTACTGGTTCAAAAAACCAGAGAGCATGCAGAGTGAAAATTACGAAACATGCAAAGTGAAATAACCCCATACAAACCCGTTTTCATGCCTTCCAAAACGGTTTGAGCACAAAAACCAAAAACAATAAATTCCATTAATTCCTATTTTCCTGCCTATCCTTCCTTGCCACCACCTTCCAAGTTTGGGGAATGCTAAAGAAAAATTAACATGTAACTCCATTTTTACTAAAGTTTCTACATAAGCCTCTGTCAAGTCAACTAGCCCCTACCACAACTGACATCATGCATTCTTGTAAAAACCTTATCAACAACTTAAATGCCTTGGAACTGTCACCTATGATACATACGTCCACAAATTCCCCCTTCATGCCCATTAGTTTAGGGTAGACATAATTTCTTAGGTTAGATCTTAGGTTAGCTTATGATATGTAACTTTAGGATATAACCCAATCAATAAATTACCACCTTAAGTAGTTTCCACATAGGTTAGATTAATTCCAACACAACAGTTTTTAGGCATTAGGTTAGATCATCATATAACCATATAGCATTAGGTTTTAGGGTAATTTAAATAACCTAGTAACCTCTCCATAATCCTTTAGCACAAAGCTTAGGTTAGGATAAAATTTAATTAATTAACATAGCTAGGCAGTAAATATATATATTCTTACCTAGCTTAGGATTCCATATGACAGTCCCTTTTGTTTTAGGAATTAGAATATTTCCTAAGCCATGAGAAAGATATAGTTTTTTTACATCAGTATTGTCCTATCATGATTGATATCCAAAGATCCAAACACAACATAAGACTGAATAGAATCACGTTCACATAAAAATCAAAGAACTTGTAACTAACAAAGTTCTCTCATATGTATTTTAATTCATGGAATTTCGATTTACCATTCATTCAATAGAGCATATTTAAAACATTCCTTGGATCACTAAAATTGATCCAAGGATGAGTGAAATTAATAGATAAGTTTACAATTCTTAAACCAGATTGCAACTCACCTACAAGAAGTGAAAAATGGATTCAAGGAAGCCATTCCAATTCATTCAAAGGATCTTAAGAATAGAAGATGATTTATCCATATCAAGCATGATCTCCAAAAAGCAAAAGAACATATCTTTATAAGGAAATCCATATGTCAATGCTTGAAATACAAAGGAGGAAAATAACAACTGAAAAGGGTGTTACATGCTCCCCTCCTTAAAAGAATCATCTTCCCAATGATTACCCCCCCTTTATTTTAACAATATATCTTAGGACAATCACTTCATTCACTTCTCTTACCATAAGTAAAAATATACTAGAATCTTATAGTTAGAGAAATTAGCATTAAATGGCTGTTTATCTAAATCAAATTAATATCTTCCCAAAACTGGCATATTTAATTTCATATAAAGATAAAATCATAAATTTTTATCAGTAAACAAAATCAATTCTGTTCAAATAGATATGGAAAATAAGTTTTCATATCTTCTAGATTTTCCCAAGTTACACTCTCTTCGCTAAACTAGTCCCATTGGACCTTTCATTGACTTATTTCTCGATTTATTAAATGCAACTGGTGAGTTTCCAGCACTCGAATGGGTTTAGCCATGATTATTCTTGGGTCTTGGACCTACAAGGAATTCCAATTTAACACGTGTGATAAATCTAAAACATATTTCTTAGGGAAAGAAATATGGAAAACATCATGCATTCATGAGAAAGCAGGAGGTAATGCTAAATGATAAGCTACAGGGTTGATTACTTCAACTATCTCAAAAGGTCCCACATAATGAGGTGATAACTTGACAACCTTGCCAAAATTTATAGAACTCTTTTTTAGTTTATCCCAAAGAAAGACTTTCTCACCAAGTTCAAATTTCCTATCAACTTTCTTCAAGTCAGCATAACTCTTTTTCCTATCTGCTGCTTCTTTCAAGTGTTCACGAATAAACTTAACTTCTTGTTCCATTTCTGTAAGGATTTCAGGTCCAATTACTTCTCTAGCCTCCATGTTATCCCAACTAACAGGGGTTCTACATTTTCTTCCATAAAGTGCCTCAAAAGGTGCCACCTTAAGAGAAGTATGATATGTATTATTGCAAGAAAATTCAAATAATGGAAGATACTCTTCCCACTTATGCTACTGATCTATGCAATACATCCGTAACGTATCCTCTAAAACTTGATTTACTCTTTTAGTCTGTCTATCCATTTTCGGGTGATACACATAATTGAAATTTAGCTTAGTTCCTAGAGTTGCATTAAGCATTTGACAAAACCTTGATGTCATTCTAGGATCTTTATCAGATATGATTACTTTAGGTACTCCATCTAATCTGAAAATTTTGAGTACAAATATTTTAGCCAAAATAGGAGAATCGTCCTTCAGATTTCTGGCAATAAAATGAGCTAATTTTGTTAGTTTATCAACAAATAAGATAATAACATCATGTTTATTTCCTGACATAGGTAACCCTTTCACAAAATCCATGCTTATTACCTACCATTTATACTACGGTATGCTATGAGGATACACTAAACTGGCTGGGTGCATATGTTCTGCTTTTACTCATTGACATTCAAGACAATGTGTCACAAAATAAATAACATCTTTTTTCACTCCTTTCCAAAAAAAAAAAATTATATCAACAAACATCTTTGTAATGCCAGGGTGTCCAAAAAAAGGTGAATTATGAAATTTAGCTAAAAATTTCTTTCTTAAATCCTTAAGCAAAGGTACATAAACCTTATTTTCAAATCATAAGATTCCTTCTTGATCAAAGTGAAAACCTTTTATACCTAAAATCATTAGAATTTACAGCAATTGCTACTTTTACTTGTTGAAATTAATAATCATATTCCATAACACTTTTTGCTTCATTATTAAACTGACTTCTTAGTGTTATAAGAGCAAAAATGTGCTTCCTACAACTTAGAGCATCAACCACTCTATTTTATTTACCCTTTATATAACTTATGTCAAAATCATATTGAGACAAAAACTCTAACCATCTTCATTGTCTTGCATTCACATTTGGCTAAGTGAAAATGTACTTCAGCCCAAGATGATCAATTTTCAACTCAAACGGTTTACCAAGAAGATAATGCCTCCAAACTTGAAGTGCATGAACAATGGCAGCAAACTCTAAATCATGCGGAGCATAATTCAAGTCATGTAACAAAATACCTCCTAGACCTTCACCGGATGCATTAGTTACCACCATAAAATCTCCATCAGGATCTGGTACTGCAAGAATAGGTGCTGAAGTTAACTGTCCCTTCAAGGTTTTAAATGCAATTTCACATTTCTCACTCCAAAAAAACTTTTTATCTTTCTTCTGTAAGGAAGTTATTGGTGCAACTATCTTAGAAAAGTCTTTTACAAATTTCCTATAGTAGCCAACAAGTCCCATGAAGCTTCTAACTTCATGTACATTATTTGGTGTAGGCCATTCTATTATAGCTACAATTTTAGAAGGATCTACAACAATTCCATCCTTATTACATGACCCAAAAAGTGAACTTATGTGTCGTAGAAGGAACATTTGGACAGCTTACCAAACAACCGTCTCTTTCTCAGAATTTCCAAAACTATTTTCAACTGCTCATGATGTTCTTCTATGCTTTTAGAATATATGAGAATGTCGTCCAAGAATACGAGCACAAATTTTTCCAAGTATTCTTGAAAGATATTGTTCATTAAATTCATAAATGTCATAGGTGCATTTGTTAATCCAAAAGGTAAAACTGTAAAATCATAATGTCCATACCTTATTCTGAAAGTTATTTTATGAATATCCTCATCCTTAATCTGTAATTGATGATATCTAGATCGAACATATATCTTAGAATATACCAATGCTCCATGCATCTATTCAAATGGATCATCAATTCTTGGAAGTGGGTATCTATTCTTGATTGTTGCTTTGTTTAACATCCTGTAATCAATGCACAATCTAAGCGTTATATCTTTCTTTTTCACAAAGATCACTGGAGCTCCCTAAGGTGAAACACTTGGCCTAATCAAACCCTTAGACAAAAGTTCTTGCAATTGAGCCTTAAGCTCTACTAATTCTATATTATTCATTCAATACGATGCCTTATATATAGGTTCTATTCTAGGCTTGATCTCAATCATGAAATCAAATTCCCTTTTGGGTGGAAGACCTGGAAATTCCTTCAGAAATACATCGCTGAAGTCTCGTAACAGTGGATATCATCCATGAAATCACTATTTTCCTCTACAGTTTCTGAAATTTTTACTGCATATAAGGTACATCCTTTATAATTGGCCTTTTTAAGTTGCATAGCTGACAGTTTCCTAACATAAATCTCACATTTCACACCCTGAATCTCTGTTGTTTTCTACAGGTCATCTAAACAACTAATGCATTTTTCAAAATAGTCCACTTTAGCCTTATGTTCTGCTAACCAATTAACACCTATGATTACATCATAAGACCCTAAAGGTGCAACATAAAGATCAACCTCTATGGAAAAGTTAGGTAAATCAAGGACTTCTCCAAAAAGACACATACTAACCATATGAACAATATTATTACCATAATGTAAAGTCCATGATTTATCCATTTATCCATTATTTATTTTAAGTTTCAAAGAAATTTTACTAGAGATAAAACATTCAGTAGCTCCCGTATCAAAAAGAATAGTTATAGGTATGCCAAATAACTTACCAGGAACTTCTATAGGTGTAGCTTGCTTTTTAGCTTGCTTGTCAGCTACTGCAACATGTATCTTGTGTTGCTGATTACGATCATCCTTCTTCAAAGGACATTGATTTGCGTAATGATCCTTACCAAAATTATAATAGCCTCCTATAGGTCCCTTTCTAGACATAGAATTATTTCCAGCCTTAAATTTATTATTCTGACCTCCATAGGACTTCTGTCCATTGTTATTATTCTTGGAAAAATTGTTCTGTGCATTTCCAACAGTCTTATTCATTGTTGTTTTCTTATTATTATCAGCTGAAAATTTACTTTTATTACCAAACTTCTTCCATGGTCCCTTCTTAGGTGCAAGAGAAGCTGAAGAGGGGTTTGGAACTTTCTTCCTTACTTCCTCCTTATGAGCAGAAATAGCCTTTAATTTTTGTTCCTACCTTATGGATTTTTCAACAACCCCTTCCATAGTGGTTAGGGTGTGAACATCAACTTCTCACCCAATAATGGGATTCAATCCCATAATGAATTTCCGTATCCTGAACTTCTCATCAGTTTGATACTGAGGTACATACTTGAGGAGTTTCGTAAACCATTCCCAATACTCAGTTACTGTTAGCTTTCCTTGAGCTAAGTTCTGAAATTTAGTCATTTTCTGATCATAGTAGAGTTGTGGCAGCCATCGTTGCCTAAAATAACTTTTAAATTGATCCCAAGTGATGTTAGTTTCATCAATATTTAACTCAGCCTTATGGCTATCCCACCATGAAGATGCTTCATGGGAAAGCTGATATGCTCCCCATATAGCCTTGGTTTCCTCTGAGAAGTTCCTTATTGCAAAGTACTTCTCCATTTCGTTGAGCCAATTCTCAGCTCCATCTCCTAATGTGGTGCCATCAAACTTGGGTGGACTTATCCTTTTTATGTCATTAGTGAGTTTTGCTGCTAGTCTAGCCTTTTTGTTCTCAAGTTGAACAGGTATGTTAACGTTGTTATTATCAACACCCACATTGGCGTTGTCCCCTGGAGGTGGCTGATTATTGTTATCAGCTTCTTCTTCCTCCTCATTTCCCATTACTTGTTGTTCAAGCATAGCCAAATGATCTCGTGTCTAATAGGGTAGCAATGATCTCATCAAGTTTCTGGGCAGTTACCACTCCTTCCTCAAGTGGAGGGTTATTTACAACATTTCCTCTTGTTCTCACCATTTTCTGTTACAAGAAAATTGAAGTTTAATCAGATTTGTGGACACAATAGGTCCAAGAGCTACAACCTTCAGCTCTGATACCAAGATGTAACATTCCCATTTTAAGACTTTAGAAACAAGGGAATTTTTTTATAAATAATGTTCTCTGTTCTAAATTCATAATTTAGAACACACATTCTTTATCAACCATTCATATAACAGATAACCATATGCAGCTGTAATGACTTGGTGTGCTACCGATCTATTCATTTCATGACTCAGTAAACTACCGATCTATTCATGTTTAACATTAAGTATTGAATACTTTTCCGTATACTATGTATACTTGGTTCTCTTTCCCTGTTCAGGTTATTGAGTGATCTGTCGAAGGAAACTATCTGAATATTTGTTACCAATATTCATCTTCATCATGAACCTTAGACTAGGTGACATAAGAACAACACAACCAGCATCTTGCGATACTTTGGCCAAATATTTCTAACATACTGTTCATATTACTATTCCTTGATGGCATACTCGTCAATCTGAAATACATCCTTCACCCCACTCTATTGTTATCTAGAATGTCCTTTACTGACTTCCATCAGTCCACTTGCCCAAGGTTTAACCCTAGTTCGAGTTAACAACATACATTATGATAGGGGAAGGCTCACTAAGACTTAGGGTAAGTTGGCATACTGGGTCAACCTAAGTCAACCCCATGTGCCAAGGTATCCTGAGTTTTAGAAGGCTAACTCATATCTTAAACATGTTACTAACCAGACCTAGAGAGAAACTTAGATCAAGTCCAATGTGTGTAGATCTAGATGATCAATGCAGAAGGGTGTTGCCACATGTCGACTGCATCGTTGTATCCTTGAGAAGATCCTAATCTTCTCGAAGGTACAACCCTATGATTGGCATGTGCCAGCATCCTACAGAACAACCTCATCAAGATGTACATACCTCAAGGAGTTTATTATAAATTTAATTAATTTGGATTATTAAAAATAGATTTCAGCAACCTTGCCTAACCCTAATCCAACACTCCTTAAGTTCTTCTCTACAATAGATTTAATTGATTGTTAAAGAACTTTCTTAGCTTAAGATTACCTTTAATGTTATTTATTGGACTTAACAAGCCATCAACCATAATAGGATATCAACATCATAAGTTCCATTTATTGTGACTTAACCGTTCAAGGAAGTGTAACAACCATCTAGGTTGTAACTAAGTAGACTTTATTAAATGAAGTCTAATGATTAGGAATCACGGCTTCCATTTTTTTGCATTCTTAAGATAGAGGAAGAATCTTCCTTTACATGATTAAGTGCTAGGGCCTAGCACCCCTATAAATCATTTACAAATTCAATAGTTATTACTGAATGTTCATTCCACATCATATTACTATATTGAATTGTTTAGTTATGACCATCAAATTCTGCAACTTAGGAAGTTGCATCCTATTTAGGGAGATTATTCCAATTCCCACTATCAAACTTATCTAAGAATACCCCATTAAGCATATACATAATATGGAGTATATTAACAAGATAGGATTCCATCTATGTAATGAAAGTACAAGATAATTTACACATCCACTGTAAATAAATTCTCAACATTTAATTCATCTCTAAAACTTATACATTTAGGTATGCTACATAACAACTGCCTTCATTACAAAAGAATACTACTTTTCTTTTTCAATACAATCTCAAGAATGATTCAGAGTTCTTCACAAAATCAGACTTAAATCAGCCAATGCATCACATAAGTTTTTTCCTTCCTTATCACTTATGAAGTCCATCTACAAAAATTTCTAGCACAGTCAGTTCAATGAACTGAGCATGATAAGTACTAAGCCTTAAAAATAAGTGCATTCCAATAATTGTTCCATTAAAACAACTCTGCTTTAATGAGACAATTATTACATCATAATATCAATACATCAATAGCAATGGAAAAGAAGTACATTTTAAACAATTGATTTCACTTCCAAGAAAAGGACAGAATATAATCCACTATATCAGCCTTACAAAATTAGAGTTTAATTGATCCTATCAATTATCCTTAGGTAAACAACAAATCATAACATCTAATTGTTCCCAATCTTTCATAATATAATACAACATTTATCTTTGCTTCAAGCCAAAAGAAGGATTTAAATCATGGTTCTACTTAGGATGATTCACCTAGCTCCTAAGCAAAAGAAGAAGAGAATCATTACCACTATACCCAGACACAAAACATCTAAGAAACAGAATAGATTCAAAATGTGATTTAACTGTTTCTTTTAAAGGACAATTACCTTAAAAAATTTAACATTTAAGATATTCATCAGAACAAAATTCTATCTTAATATAAGAAGGAATAGAGAATCAAACGGTCTACCTGCAAGTTTCAATCTACTTCCACATATTGAAGTTAAATTTTAAAGATCTGAAACAATGTACAAAATCAAGGTAGATTCATACAGGAGTTAATCTCTACTTGAGTCCATCCAAGGAGAATTCACAAAAAGATAGAATACAAGAGACAAAACTTACTCATCTCAAACTAAACAAGTAAAGTCTTGTCAACAAATAGTCTGCAAAACAAGCTTACATTTTCTAGCTAAATAAAACTAAATAATCTAATCTCTTCCAACATCATTTCTACAAAATATTTGAACAAGGAAGACCAAACAAATCATAACACAATCCCATTTTTAAAGAGAATCAAAATAGAAAAGTTCAACCAATGATCTATACAGTAGGAGGAAAGCACATTGCCATATTCCTTACACTTACTTACTTTCAAAGAACATGAGTTTCAATTCCATACTCAGAATGAAATAAAAATAGCAGTCCTAAAACACAGTCAGTTCTAAAGGAATCACATTCCTTTCTTTTATAAGACACAAGGTGTATTTACTATATCCAACAAGAGATAGAAAAATAACCGATCAGTAAGTTTAACATGATCAGAAGCTTCTACAAATCTCAACGACTGAAATCCGATTATCCTTAGAAAATGTTTCTAGTTAAATTACCAAGGATATTTAAACAGTTCTTGATTTAATCTAATTATCCCATATTTCCTTGAGTAAGTAGTTTGATTAGAAGAGTTCTGAGCTTTAAACTCTTTAAGAATTTAAAAACCCAATTCTTAATACCAAAACCAAATCGAACTTGTTAATAATACTACCAGATCAGAGCTCCAAAGTACAAAATCTGAGCACAATGACGAACACAAGCTTCTCAGTAAAGGTACATTGACTACCCAAGTAAATATTCACGGGTTCAGGGAAACAAAAAGTTCCCATCCAAGTTTATATCAATAACAAAGAAAACTCAACATACTCATAACAGAACTGACACATCGTTCCTACTATAATTTCCAAACACTAAGTACTAAATTTCATGTACAGTGTCGAATTACAAAAAACTCAACATGAGCTCAGATATGCACAGTATCTTAGTATGAGGAATTACAAGATACAAATATCCATTAATAGTTCATATTCAAAACAAGGAGTCCTATTTCCATCTAAAATGAAACACGAGTTTCCAATGAGATTTTAGAATCAAACAAATAGAAAGATAAGGGTATGGTGAAATCATGAACTTCCATTAACAGTCCAAAATACCACAAGAGTAAAGCACAAGTACACAGCCACATGTAGCTTCTACAATAGTCTTGAGTTACCTAAGATACCAACACTTGTTCAGAACAACAAGTGACTCCAACACGATTTCATATCAAAATGCGAGGCCCAAATACTAGCTCTAACAGAACTCAGGGTTCCCACAAAGTTCAGAGTCCACACAAGTAATAAAATACGAGTGCCGTGTACATTATAATACTTCCATTAATAGTTCAAATGGTCACTAGAAAATAAAACAAGCTCTATGCCATATACGGACTTCAACAACAGTCCAGGTCATCAAAAGAATCAAAACATGATCCCTAAGTACAAGAATCCTCTAACAACAGTTCAGGAAAAACACAAGTAATAAATTACATGTTCCAAGAGCCATATACCAACTTTGAACAACAGTTCAAAAGCTACCCAGGTTTCCAAACACCAGTTCATGAACAACAAGAAGCTCCTACACAAGTTTATATAGAAAACACGAAGTCCAAATATAAGCTCAAATGGAACTCAAGATTCCATATGGTTAGAATCCATGTATTGTAATGATAGGTCATGCTTCCAATACCACAACAAATTTGTATACACAATTCAAAAAAAGAAAACAGAGTTTCTAATGCAAGATTTGCATGCATGTATCATTATCAATTATCACAAAGACAGTTCCAAAACCAACGTAATTTTTACCATGGGTTTATATCCAAGATGACAAATATTATAAACCCAACAAACAAGAAACCAGTTTAAGCATGCAAGTCAAGAATCTCAAAAGAGTAGAATTGTTTTAATGAAAAATTTATAAGAAAGCAACAGATCTTAAATATTAGAGCCTATCATGCCTGATAGTCCTTCTGAAAAATTGAAGGGAACCTCCAGCCGAGCTCACAACTCCGCCTCTTCTCCACGAAAAATCAAACAACCACATTCTTTTTCCATAGTGCCTCTTATATATCCCACAAACCAAAAATAGGTATAAAACCTAAAAAATAGCCATTAAGTGCAGTTCTATCTGCTGGTTCAAAAAAATAGAGAGCATGCAGAGCAAAAATCATGAAACATGCAAAGTGAAATAACCCCAAAAAAACCCATTTTCATGCCTACCAAAACGGTTTGAGCACAAAAACTGAAAAAAAAAAATTCCATTAATTCCTATTTTCCCACCTATCCTTCCTTGTCACCACCTTCCAAGTCTAGTAATTACCAAATCAAATTTAACAAGGAATTCCATTTTTAGTGACACTTCCACATAATCCTCTGCCAAGTCAACTAGCCCCTACCAAAACTGGCAACACTTCTATGCAATTAAAAACCTTATCAACAACTTAAATCCCCTTGGAACCATCAGCCAATGATACATGTGACCACATTAGGTTCCCATTTAATGCCCATTATTTTAGGATAGACATAATTGCTTAGGTTAGATATTAGGTTAGCTTAGGATATGTAACCTTAGGATATAACCCAATCAAAAAATTACCACCTTAGGTAGTTTCCACATAGGTTAGATTAATTCCAACACAATAGTTTTTAGGCATTAGGTTAGATCATCACATAGCCATATAAACATTAGGTTTTAGGGTAATTTAAATAACCTAGTAACTTCTCCATAATCCTTTAGCACAAAGCTTAGGTTAGGATAAAATATTAATTAATTAACATAGCTAGGTAGTAAATATATATATTCTTACCTAGCTTAGGATTTCGTAGGACAGTCCCTTAAGTTTTAGGAACCATAATATTTCCTAAGCTGTGAATAGGCTATAGTTCGTTGGCATCAGCATTGTCCTATCACCATCGATCTCCAAAGACCCAAGCACAACATACGACTGACATATAACATGTTCACAAAAAAATCAAATAACTTGTAAGCAAACAAAGTTTTGTCATATGTCTTTTAATTTATGGAATGTCGATTTACCATTCGTTCAACAAAGCAAATTTAAAACATTCCTTGGATCACTAAAATTGATCCAAGGATGAGTCATTATTAATAGCTAAGTTTAAAACTCTTAAACTAGATTGCAACTTACCTACAGAGAAGTGAAAAATGAATTCATGGGAAACCATTCCAATTCAGTCAAAGGATCATAAGAACAGAAGATGATTTATCCATACCAAGCATGATCTCTAAAAATCGAAAGAACATATCTTTATAAGGAAATCCATATGTCAATGCTTGAAATACAAAGGAGGAAAATAAGAACATATTGTGGACCACTATGGTGGGGTCAATTCATGGCATGTCTACATAATACCAAGGAAAAGCATGGTTATTATTTTTGAGAAAAGAAGTGATGTCTTCTTGTTCAGCAGTATCTAAATATTGGACAATCTTTAGAATGTGTGGGTCATCCTGAGTATGGATGTTGATTTTGATAGTTGATTTGTTTAACATGGTTTGCATCTCAGATGGTAACAACTAATGAATATATGATTCTTTTGCACTAAGGTAGGTGAGTATAGATTCATCATCTTGACATTGAACGACATTAATATAAAGTGTATCGTCATCGATCATTTCAAGATGTAGGGAGGGAAGAGAAGATGGAGCCTCACCCTCGCATTAATAAGTCAGAGGCCTCAAGGAAATGGTTTTTATGAAAAGAAAATCTAGGAGGCATGGATTCTAGATCCATCGACTCTATCAGTGAAGGTGGTGAAGGTGGAATAGGTGAAGAAGGTGGAGAACGGTTAATGTCCTCTATGAGTTCGATGCAAGCCTTTTTGGCAAGTGGTTCAACAAATTTGATACCACTATGGTTTTTATGTTGTGAGTAGTACATGGAATAAAAATATGATGGCCTTGCTCATAAAATCCAAAACCAAAACCCTTCCACGCACATCGGTGCAGGAAGGTGTGGGAAAAATGGTGATTGGTGAGTGACTGGAGGTCGACAGGAAATGGGTAGGTTTGTGATGGTGGGTCAGGTGTATAAGTGGTAGTATCAAGTCCCCCATAGGTGATATTGGTGTGAAGGTGTGGAGGACCATAAAGGAAATGCTCTCCTATGTGGTGATTTTAGTGAGGGTGTTGATGAAAGCTTCCATACTTATGTGGAGTAAGGAATTTGTTGACACTATATAGGCAACACACCCCTAGAGTGAGGCGTTGAAAAATTCCTTCCAAGGGATCGGTGGTTGGTATGTGGGTGGCTGGGATAGACGATGTGTCAGAGGTTAGATCAGAGGTGGAGCTAATTTATTGGGAAGCTAACGGGCCGGTCATGGAGGTCATGGCAGTGGTAGGAATGGATGATTTAGGTGTGGTTGAGATAGCGGTGACACTGGTGAGTGGAGGTTTAGAAGAAGAAGAAGTGGTCATGGATGAAGATGCTTTAATGGGTATAAGCATGTCATTTAGTTGGTAAAGCATGTTGTAGGTTCTAAAAGGTGATGGGTCAGCTAGAATGGTATAGGTGTTCCCTTCATGCTCAAAATTCACACAATGGTGCAAAGTGGAAGGAACACAACCCATGACATGAATCCAAGGTCTACCAAGCAACAAGTTATATTGAAATTACCCCTTCATGATGTAAAATATCTCTATAATAGTGTTGGGGCCCACATAAACATGGAGGATGATGGTACTAAGTGTAGAGGTGATAACATCATTAAATCAATGCAACATGACACGATGTTTATGCATGTAATTGTCGAGTATGTGCATTTAGTAAAATGCATGGGAGGAAATGATATTAATGATATCACCCCCATCGATCATAACACATCATACATGTATATCATTGATGTGGACGGAGATGAAAAGAGTTGTATCCAGGTCATTAGTTTGGTGTGGTGCGATCTCTTCATCTGAAAATATGAGAGTGGCTACTTGGTTAGTGGGTGGAAGTGTAGAAGAAGATGGTAACTTTGTAAAAGAGGCTACATGATGATGTGTTATGATGGAGGCTACGGGTGTAGGATCATTGGGTAAAACCTTAATCAATTAAAGGACCTCCCTGAGAGCTTGGTGATGGGATTCAAAGGTTTGGATGAGGTCATATAGGGGCATTTTGAGGGAGGGTTAGTGTAGGTGTTTGAGCATGGCGCAATGTGTAACCCCATTAGAAATAGGATATGTGGGGCCATGGATGGTGACTTTAGGTGTGGGTGTAGATGGTATGTTAAGTACTGGGTTGGTAGGTGGGTCGGTTGTCTTTTCATTTCATTTATCCTTCTGTGTGTGGGTAGAAACGCGGATCATGTTGATTTGAGGTGGGGAGGTAGGTGAAGTAGGTGAGCCATGAAAGGTAGAGCAACATGAACGGAAAATCCAAGTGGCGGGAAGGAACCTTATGAGATGAGTTGGGCACACTGACATTTGGGTGGAGGTTTGGTGAGTTCTCTAATGTGCACCATGTTAATTTCAAACCTTGGAGGTGGCTCTAAGAGTTGTGGGGGTGGAGTTCTTGGTTGCTGAGTAGGCAATGAGGGGAGAACTGTGAAAACTGGTTTTGGTGAAATGGCGTCCTCATCGAGAAGGTCATCATCATCAAAGTTTTCTTTAGGAGGACACAACTAGATAAGAATAATTTTCAAAGCCTTATATTCCTCAATATCATGCCTTGGCACATGATTGTCGGCACAAATTTTGGTATCATCAAACCCTTTTGGTTTGGGCTTGAGTAGGTCATAAGGTCTAAGAGGGGGTAATGTGATGACTGAAATTTCAAGGAGGTTGGTTAAAATTTCAGCATAGGATCCTACTAGTGGATCACAATGGGAAGTGAATGTGGGTTTGGGTGTAGGTGCGGATGACTATATATGAAGGGCCTTTCCAAGAAGGGGAGTGGATCAAGCTATAGTTTTAGGTGTTGGTGTGGTCTTAGGTGTTGGTCGTGTCTACTTGGGTAGGGGCATGGTAGATGAACTAGCCATATAGTGTGTAATTGGTTTGACTACATTATTGGAAGATAGCGGATTTTTTCCTTTAGGTTACACCTTCTTGGGTAAAGGTGATATGGGCACACAAGATCTAGAGGGAAAAGCAGATGGTGGAAGAGGGTGAGTTACCCACGGGATAACAGAGGTGGTGTGAAGTTAGATGGAACCTGTCATGCAGGAGGTGTGATGGAATGAGACTAAAGTGTCATGGGTAGTGAAGAAGTCATCGATGGTATACGAGGTATGGGTGGCAAAAATGTTGTAGATGTAGGAAAAAGTTATGTCAGGTGTTTGGGTATGTTAGAGGTCTCTGAGGGAGGAATGGTCTGTTGTGTTTTAATTTTACTGATGGGTAGAGGTTTTCTATGTAGGCTAGAAGGGTGAGGCCCTAAGATAGATGGAAGGGGTGAAGGTGAGGAAGGTATTATTGGCAAGGTTGGGGTACAAGATCTAGGGGATTGGTTATTCTGTTTGGGGGCCAGATTAAGTTTGGTGTTATTTTTGGAGGATGTAGCTAAATCTAATTTGATAGGCAGATGAGTAAGGATGGCTGTTGGGATGACCCCTAAGGTAGTAATAGGTTTAGGCATGGAAGATGATGTAGGTGTAGGTTTGGATGTAGAAGCATGTTGAGTTATGGGTATAGGTGTGAGTTGAGCCATGAGTGGTATTGTGGGAGAATTTGTGATAGTTGTGGTTGTGTTTGGTTCAAT
Organism: Taxus chinensis; assembly: GCA_019776745.2. Taxonomy (NCBI): domain Eukaryota; kingdom Viridiplantae; phylum Streptophyta; class Pinopsida; order Cupressales; family Taxaceae; genus Taxus; species Taxus chinensis. The sequence continues at coordinate 289,389,227 of CM034154.1, read as the reverse complement.
TTGCCAAAATATTTTTGGATAGATAGTAGAAGTGTCAGCGAGTGACATCTACATTTGTGTTGAGATAGGAATTAGAAGACTCCTCAAAGTAAGGCTCTATGCACATAATCTAGGTGATTGGCTAAATGTGAGAATGACACTACAATAAGTGAGGTTGATGTGGATGTAATGGAAATTCTCGTAAAATGCATCTTAGAAATAGGGAATTTGCTAGCTTCAGCCTCTGTGGGTAAGAGATTCAAAAGTAAGTCCGTAGGATCTTGGGTGGCTGATGGAGAGTGGTCACCTAAAGGTAGCATAATTTATATGGGATCTTTGATAGGTGGAGGAGATGTTGGGTGCTACTCTACGGGTGGAGAAGATAAAAAAGAATCTTCCATGGGTCAGGGAGGTACTGCAAGTGATGGTTCTCTAGGTGGAGAATCCAAAGGTGAAATGGTTTCAATGTCAATATGAGGCTCTTTCACATGTGAGGGGGGAGAGGAAGGGTGTTCCTCCGTGAATGGATGAATAGGTGAAGTTGGTTCATGTGTAGGTGGAGGAATTTGGGATATGATTTCCTCTATGGAAGGAATATGAGGCAATTGGGAAGTAACTGGTGCATCACTAAAAATAGCATGGACCTCGCGAGTATGGCTATCATCGGTTACGGTATCTCTAGTTTGATTAGAATAAGGGCCGTGATTAGGAAATGGTTTATTGAAGATGTGCAAGTTTTGATTGGCAGGTGTGTTAAGATTAACCAAGACTAACTCACCGTTCTCAATCATTTCCTAGACAATGTTCTTGAAAGTGATACAATTTCTGTCATTATGACCTTTTACTTTATGATAGTTATAAAAGTCGTGCTCTTTGTACCACAGGGTTGTGGGGCGAGTAGGATCAAAACCAATGCGTGGTTTTACAGGAGGAAGAGTGATGACCTCAACTTTAATGATATTTTCTAAGAAAGAAGAATAAGGCTCCCCAATTGGGGTGTATTTATGTTATTCTTGTCTGAATTTAAAGGTCTAAATAGGAGAAATATTAGATGAGGGGTTAGTTTGATTTGATCGATGAGCTGGGCCGGCCTTGAGTACCACTACGTTAGCGGTTCCCTTGGTTTTTGAATAATTATTCTATGTTTTCAAAGAATAATAGATATCATTTGACTTATATTCCGAGTTCTTATTGCGTAGTTGAATTTTATTTTCTTCAATGGCTTGAATATCTAGCTTTCGTTCCATGGTGAATGCCTCATCGAAGGTTCAGAAAGTATAGAGCTGCAGGGTTGGTGAAATGTGTCCATCACAAGCCCGAGTGAAGATCTCTATGAGATTGTTTTGTTGTAATTGGAATGTGATTTGATTGATCAGGTTATGCCAATGAGTGACAAAATCCATGATATACTTGTCATCATATTGACATATAGAGTAGAGGTCAGTCATGGTAACCTTCTTAACAATGTTAATGGAGAAGCGATCCAAGAAGGATTGGGCTACCTAATTAAATGAGAACATAGAATGTCTAGGTAACCCACTATACCAATCTAATGAGGACCCGATCAGAGACATGGGAAAGGTCCTCAAAAGAAAAGTGTCATCATGGATGATCAAATAACAACCATGTTTAAAAGACCACAAGTACTGTTGTGGGTCATTTTTGCTATTGAAGCAGTTAAATTTAGGAATTTCCCAATGTACGGGATACAGAAGAATAAGAATGGATGGATGGACGGACTCATTAAAAATCTCATCATAGGTGAGACATTTTCATGTGCCAGAAATAGATGCCTCCAGTGTCTACATCTTGTCCGTCATTAAGTTGATTAGGTCATTGGTAGGTAGCAATGGATGGGTACCTCTTGTAACGTAAGAGGGCTGGTATTGGACATATGATGGGGGTGGAAATCCAGTATATGGAACTTCCGTATAGGTAGATTGAGAAGGAGGGAGTGAGATTGGGGGTACATACCTAGAATGACTGATAGATGAAACATGAGGCTACTGATAGTACATATATCGAGGTTGAAGGATTGAGGTGACTCTAGTAGCAATGGGGGCTAAGGACTGTTGGATAAAAAGGACAATGTTTTGAAAAGGGGTAGTGGTCATTAACATTGGGGGTGGTTATGTAGCTACAGGTATATGTGAGAAAATGGGTGCAGATGAGGTTACATTTTGGGTGGTCAATGAAGGTATAGTGGATGTTGTGGGTGTAATGGATGTAGTAGATGCGGCGGTCATAGTAGGTATAGGGCCTATCTGAGAAATGATTGGGGAAAAGTAGGTGCAGGAAATGCGGAGCTAGCAGAGGTTGGCAAAGAAGTAGGAGTGAGAATTGAGGGGATAGATATGGGCATGCCATATATCAACTTAACCGAGGCATCTCAAGTGGACGAGTGGGAAAGATAGAACTATAAAGTGGCAGGGTTCTGGTCAAGGAGTCATGCAAACTCCTCATTCCCTGTGGCGATAGTGGTAGGTTGGGTAGGATCCATGGGTGATAAAATAGAAGGTGGTGAAGGACTAGATGGGAGTGGTTGAAAACTAGCGTGGAATGTGAGGGAAGTTGCTTGGCTATGCATCAGCACCATGTGAACAAGTACTGACATGGTAAGACTTCTTTCTGTAAGTGACACCGAAATACAATAAATATAAGAAAATAGGTGGTGGTAGATGGATTAGGTACAAAATGTCAGATGGAAATTTGAATAGGCTAACCAATGTCAGTTAGGGTAAACTAACATCGGTCATAGGTAACCACAGTCGGTCACTGTGAAAAATGGACAGTTTTTTAAAACAAGGCAAAAATTTAATAATCTATCAAGTAGATAAGATGCTGATGGATTTTGCTAGGATAGATAAGATGATAAGATTTACAGAGACTCTGAGCAGAAAAGAGAGTGAAACAGGTGTCCTCTAGGTAGGTTAATCAAAAGAATAGTAAACCGATGTCAGCTGGGTAAAACCGATGATGGTCAGAGGGTAACCAATGATGGTCGCTGGACTGACATTAGTTACTATGAAATTTAAATAGAGATGAAGAAAATGTGGTTATGAGTTAAAATAAAATGTGGAATCAAATCTAGAATTCTGTGAATGATGAAAATAGGTTCCAAGCACACTCAAATGAAGTTGGAATACACCAACTATGATGAGGAGCATGCAAGGAGAAATAAAAAGATGAATAACGTGTCCTCTCACCTCAAAATGCAAGCCAAGTAGAAACACTAATAAAAATACGATCCTAAGAGTGCTTTTTCTATTATGTTTGTTGAGCTTATACTATTAAGGATTGACTTATGAACTTTAGAATAGAGTTTTTTGTGATGAAGGCTTCCTACAAAGAAGGAGATCTACAAGGAGAGGTTTCATGTATGTTATGGTGAGGGTGGGTTGTCTTCTGAGATATGACTCGACAGAAGTAACAAGTTGGGGAGTACCTACCAATCCTCTTATCAATGTGATCATTAATAGGCATTCCTAGGAAAGATGTCATTTAAGAATGTGTATATTTTTGAATTTTTGTAGTTTGGTAAGACTCAGAGAGAGATAAAATGTGTTATCTATGATTCATTTGTCAACCATCATCTAGGAATGACTTTCAGCATATAGGATTCCCTCATTTAGTGTGAGCTAATGCAAAAAAGTAGAATGAAATGAAGTTGATTTTAAGCCCAAATTGAAATATTGAATTCGATGACACAAAAAGATGAATAGGAGAAGGGATGATCTTTCACTAATGCGATAATACTATTGAAAGGAAAAAAAATCTTTTTATAGCACTAAAACATGATTGTTTTGAGACAAATAGAAAGAAGAGAAAATTCAAGGGAATAAATTTTAGTGTGAGAACCTTTCAGAAAGGAAACAAACATGCAACTATTCACCTAGGAATGAAGAAATGTAAGAAACCCCGAATGGGTCCCACCAGGCGTGCCAAAATGTTTCACCTGATTCTTAGAGTGTTTCTTTGAATATTGATGAAAAAAATAAGGGTAAATGGGCTAGGAGGAATACCTATTCAAATCTAGTTGAAGGTTGTTGCACACGTATGACTTCTTGATCCATAGTTGACCGTGAGAGCTTCCTTTTGGCTAGGAGGAACTACCTGAAATAAGAAAGAAGACCACCAAATAGAAGTTAAACAATATATGCAGTGGATTGCCTAGTGTATGCTAGATCTGTGAAGTGTGATACTCTCTAAAAGAATGTCAATCCACTATTTAAAACAATTCAATGCTAACAATAAATGAAATCATACTGTATTTAAAATGATTTACGTATCTCATTCGACTAGAATAAGAAAATTTGTTCACAACAAGATAAGATATGATTAAATCTAAAGGTTGAGATCTTTGTCAGAGTACTGGTACTAGTCAAGGTCTATTTCTGGGCTGTTTTGGGTATTTGGTGGGGATTTTAGGCTCAGTTCTTGGTTTGAGGGTAAAAAAACATAGACCGACATCGGTTTAAGCTAATCGACGATGCTTGTGGGTAACTAGCATTGGTATGGTCAGGGTAGAGGAAACTTAATAAAATCTTGGTGTGGTGATATATTTAGGACTAAATGGAAATGGAGAGGGCATTGACAAGGTCTGTGTAGGTCTTAGGTGTGCTCAGGGGTCTTTAAAAGCTGAGTATGAGCAATTTAATGGTGTGGGTGAAGGAATGATCAAGTTTGCATGGAGGTAAATGGTGGGAGAATGGGAGTGGGAGTAGAAACTGATAATATATATAACAGAACCTACTAAAAATAATTTGGATGAATGCTGGTAATATAACACTTATTGTTGTACAAGCTTGATGGTTAGATGGAAATGGCAAGTGATCAAATGGATGGAGTTTGATGTGGTGATGGTGCTTCCCCGAATGCTTTCGTGAATGCAAATGGATATTTGATTTCTTTTGATGCTGGCTGTGGATGCTTTGATGAGTGTATGAATGTTTGTTCTGCTTACATACAACTCTGATTTCTTCTCTTGCTCTTTGAAATGTGCCAACAATGAAATAAGGTTATTTTGGGGAATAAATTGTAACCGAAAGTGGTTCTGGGTTGACCGGTGGTGGTTCAAGGTAACTTGCATCCGTTAAGGAAAGATTTCCTAGGTTTTCTAAAATGGGAAGATCCTCTTGATTTTCTTGGATCTCGTTCATTTTCTTCTACAAATTAGAATGGAAACCTCCTTTCTAACGGGCCAGAATGTGGTTAGAGGGAATGTAGGCTTTGATTTTTAGGGTTTAGGTAGGTCTTAGTTAGTTATGAAAACATATTAAGAATAGGTCTTAGGGTGAGGTAGCTAGATGAGGTGTATAGATGAGGTGGTGGTGTGGGTATTATCTAATTAGGATATTTAAATAATAGATATTATGATATCATGAATTAATTTAATTAAATTAATATTAGAGTGGGGTGGAAGGGGCCATGGTTAGGTGAGTGTGTTCGAGTTGGTTATTTTTTGAGGGACCAAGGGGAGTGTGACCCAATTTTTGTGTCTTCATATCTGCAGGTAATGAGACGGACTGAAGGGCTTCAATCATGTCTTGTTTCTATGAAGGTGACATCTGAACCAGCTTGTTAAGTGAAATTTTCACAAGATCTTGGTGTAAATTTTTAATGAATAATTTTTGTATTGTGGTGGAAGATGGTGGAGCGGAAAGGGTGGATATTTTAGTCTTGTATTGTGATGTTTTATTAGGGGTCTTAGTGACGAGAGAGATGGAAACCTTTGATATTTATTTCAATGAAAAAGAGGCAAATTATAGAGGTGGAGAGATGGAGACAAATTTTTTAGGTTTATTTTGTTCTGAATGATTGGACTTGTGGGTACGTGTGTGGGTAGTAATGTGGAAACCATTGATTTGGTGGGGAAGAAGCTTACTTAATGATTCTTCGATAGTGAGGGATGATAAAGTTGTAGGTGTTGGGTGAGGTTTCTTTGATTTGTGTAACTCTAAGGGAAGAAAGAATTTATTTTAAATATTTTTAATGGATGTGTGAAAAGATTTACAGTCTTCTATAGAGTTTCCTAGTGTCTAATGGTAGTCACAAAGTTTCAAAATTATACCAATAAGGCTTACATCCTCGAGAGTTGGATGGTTTAGAAGGAGGTAAAACTATGAGTGACTGCTTAATAATTTTCTCTAGAATTGCTGCATAGTTTCCTTTAGATGTGAATGTTAGGGGAAACAATCTCTCTTTTGGTTTGGCGATCATGGGAGATGTTTCTTTTAGTGTGGTTTCTTTAGTTGTTTGTTGATGAGTAGTTTTTGAACGTATAATGGTGATAGGTGACTTGGATGAAGGATGTGGCCCTATGATAGAGGGATGATGTTTTTATCTTTGTGTAGGGGTAGTTGAATGATTTATGATTGTGAATTTTTGAAATGGGGGTAAAATAATATTTTTAAGGTTACTTGGGCAATATTGGGGCACAAATTCATCATATGAACTTTTCATGATCTGAAAAATGGGTTGTTTATGATGTTGGGATGTGGTCATAATATGTGTTTTCAATAATGCAAAATAACATTAATAACAAATTACATGTTGCATTTTGGTCTTATAATGATGTATATGGTGTTAACATGGTGTTTCAGATGTATACCAGCTGGTAAAGTGAGATTCAGTGAGGTTTGATTACTCTTGCAAGCCTATAAAGGTGCCTAGGTGATGTAACATGGTAGTAGGAGCTTCTTGGATGCTTGGGATGTATGTTGAAATAATTTATAACATGTTTTGATGGTTATTTAGCACTCAAAGTAGTGACATGGGAGAGGTACAGGTGTTTCACTTTGTTACAAGTTCTCATTAGGAGTAGGTATGACAACTTGGAGGTGTGATAGTGTGGATTGGAACTATATGAGCTCATAGAATCATGAATTTAGGTGTATCATGACATATCAGGTATTTTGGGTCATTTACAGAGGTTATATGATTAGTTATTGAATTATTTAAGTATACCCCAGCCTCTATAGTGAGGATCAAACATGCAAGCATAGGTAAGTCTTAGTGACAGGAGAGATTGAGATATGGTTTTTATATTATGATTATTTGATATGCTATAGGGATGAGTCATAGTTCTCTCAACAAAATTTTAGGTTCCCATGATGAGTATTTTGTCAGATATGACTGATTTTGTGAGTCAGGGTCAAAATTAAGTGTATTTCCAGCTCAAAGTGCAACTTCTGATGCTCGTTGTGAATAGTGTGATTTGTATGGGACCTTGTGACTTTAAAAGAATATTATAGGGTGAGTTTATAAGTTTTAAAAAAAATCAGGTCAGTTGATCATCAGGTTTTTATGAACAAATGTTAAGAAGGTAAAGTGGTCTAAAACCCTAGCTAAACCCTAGCTAGGAGCAGTTGGCAGAAAGTGAAGTATACTGACCCAATTTTGATTGATAGTGAAAAATTGATGATTGAATGTTGTAGAGTACTCTGTAATATTTCCATAAATTATGGTTGAGGTCATGGTGATGGGTGGGCCCCACCTAAAAATAACATTTTATGGGAAATAAGAATTTAGGACAAGATGATCTAAAGGAGTAGCATGAAAAATTGATGTTTTATGGTGAATGAAAGTTGATATTGATGTCCATGAATTTTTAGAGCAAGTTCATATAGGCACATGGTGTTTTTAGGTCCAAACAAGTTGACTGGTCAAAGGGCAATTTTTGGGTCTCAAATAGCAGGGTTCAGTAAAATGAGCATAACTTGAGCTACAGGTGGAGTTTTGAGAAGATTAAAGTTGTGTTGGAAGTTATATTAATATATATTTCTAGTAATATATGGATTTTCTCATGATTAGGTCATACAACATGGTTTCCAGGGCATTCTTTGAGTAGGAATATTTTTGGCAGTTCAAGATAGGCTGTGTTCCAGTGAAAGTTTGGTGTTATCTGATGCACAATATAAATTGGGTAATGCTTCCCATCACCTATAATGTGAATATGGATAAATTTTTCATCCAATTAATCAATTTTGAGGTTTTTAATGTATGTAGAAATGATTTTATGAGCTAACCTTTGGAAATAACGTTTTTGGTCGGTTGATCTAGTGAAGGAAAAATTAGTTGTGGTTTGAAGAGATGGATGTTTCATGAGCTTATAAATTTATTGGAAGTGTTTTACTAGGTTATTAAACTTCCATCAAGTTATTACTTGGATTTTGTTTCTCTTGGTCAAGTAACTTTTTTTCTTTATGAAGTTTTCAGGGTGCTGAAGGGTGTAGGAAACAACACTTTGAGAATTACCCAAGGAAGTGGGCCCTGTAAATGAAATAAATTTATTGGCTGAGATAAATTTCCACCATGTTTGAATGTTTAATGTTATTTTACTCATGTATTATGGGTTATGTGTCATTACTATGCATTGATTTGATGTAAGGGCATTTTAAAGAATGTGCTCATGGGGTTTTGAGCCATTTTGGTACTTGTAATGAGAGTTTTAGCTAAGAAGACCTATTTGAGTTATATGTAGTTGTTTTAATGAATTTCAATTAATTTTATATATATGTATGGGTCTAAATTATAATGAGGGACCTACATCCTTTGGGTTAGAAGAAAGAAAATCATATGTAAGTGTTTGTTTGGTTCATTTTTGAACTAGTGTTCTTGGAGGGAAGAAGTGCGGCATAGAGGAAATTATTTTATAGGTGTGAGAGCATGATTTTAATTCTAAGGAAGAGAATGAAAGGTTGAATATTTATTTAAGTCATGATAACAAGAGTATCGAGAAAATAAAAATGAATAAAGAGCAAGAATATGAGAGATTGAAGACCTAGTCTGTGAGCTAGGGTTTTTGAGCTAAAATTGTGTTCTCCATTAGGTGTGGTAGCAGAAAAATAAGAGATAAAATATATTTAGGTGGCTAATTTGGTGCTTGGCCATCCTTAAGTGGTTTTATCCTCTTCGTGGATTTTTTGCTTCACTAAATTAGGGGTTTGTGCTCTACTAAACTAGGAGTTGGTGTTCTTTGTGAAGTTGATGCTTCACTAAATTACTTTGATTTTTGTAATATAAGAAGAGTTTCAATGGGTTTTCTTCCACATGAGGGTTTCCCACTTATATATTATTCTCATATGTATGTTCTCTTAAATGTTTTTCTATGTTTTTGAATGTTTTATGTTGTTAATCACACATTTATGTATGGATAAATGTTAATGGTGCATGTATGAAAAGATGAAAAGTGTTTTAAAGAATTTTAGGAATGATTAAACCCCCCCTCTTAGTCCCTTGCGCTTCCAAATAAATTTATCAGAGTAATTCCTTGTGAATCATATTTAGTAGCATGGAGTTCCTTACAGAAAAAGCAATGGGTAAGTCTACATATATTAAGGATATATTGAGGAGGAATGAAATATCTCATTCATGTATTGAGGCCTATCAAAGTAAGTTCAAAGATATGGAAGCTACGCATAATCAAGCCATCATGGATTTTAAATCTCAACTAGAAAGTGTGACTAAAACCCTAAGGGTAAAAGAGGAAGAATGTACTCATATGAAATCAAAAACTTCTTTGATCAATGAAAAACTAAAGAGTAAGGAGGATGAGTGCATCAAGTATGAAATGGGCATGAAGTCTCTACATTCAATACTTGATATGGTTTCAAGAAAATTGAAAATGTTTGAGGAAAGTTTGAATGACCTAGATAATATTCTTAGCCAATAAAGAGAAACATGTGATAAGATTGTTTTGGGACTTAAGGAAGACCTCAAGGATAATAAATTTAGGCTAGAGGGAATGGTTTTAAGAAAAAGAAAATGGTGAATCAAGTACCAAGGAAGAAAAGTAGGTGACTCACCCAAAGGAAAATGAGAAGAATAATCCTATTAGGAAACCTAATGCATCAAGGTATGAAATATCATTCAATGGTTATTGTTTCTCATGTCATGATTTTGGTCATAGAGCTAAAGAATGCAAGACAAGGTCTCCTAGGAATTATTTAGGTTCCTTTCATGGTGAATATCATTCATGTTGTGAGTATGGTCACAAAAAAAGGATTTTGGATGGAATATATCAATGTTTGATCCTAGAAAAAGTAACAGGATGTTCATCAATACATATAATTCTAAAGGTTGAGAAGAAATAGAGGTGAGTTTAGTAAGAGTGTTGAATGCTACAATTTCAATAAACGAGGACATTTTGCTAATTTTTGCTTGAACCAACCACCAAGATACATTGACAAATTCAAAAGAAAGAATAAAATTGTGTGCTACAAATGTAATAAAGTAGGTCATGTTGTAAAGTATTTCTATTAATGTCTCTCAATTCAAAACAGGGGTTTACAAGGTTCTAATGCACAAGGAAGGGGTCTTTAAAGGCCTAAAATACATGAAAATGGTCCAAGAAGGACTTGGGAGCCTAGAAGAGAACTTTATACTTAAATAAGAGCTGGTGATGGTGGAAGGAAAGGTGTGTTGCAGAGATCATATCAGAAAAGAAGAGTTTCTCAAGCACCTAATGGGGATTAGGACCTTTTCAAGACCCTCTTTTAGGTATTCTTGGTGATCGTATGCCTTCAAAATGCTTCTTGAAAGTGTATAGGTGAATATAAAGAATTCATTTTAGGATGAGATTTCTTATTCAATGTGTGTCTCATCCAAGGTCAAGGTATGTCTGTTCATGATCTTGTTGATCCATAATGATGGTTATTGTGTAAAAATTCATGCTCTTTGATTTGTGGTCATTTATTTTACATGTAAGAATTTTTTAGGGTTTGTGTTTACATAAGTACAACATGTGTTTGATATAAGATGGTCTTACATTTTCATGAGTCAAAATTATGGTGTCCTAATAAGTCATAAGGCCTACTATCTATTAAAATGTGAATTCCCTTGTGTATCGTTAATTCCATCATATGTTGGAGCTATGTATGTGTCTCAAAGTTATTTTTGAGTGTCATTAGTTCATGTGCATATGTTATATCATCAAGTTAGAGTAGTGGTCTCTCTCTTAAGTGCACACAATTCCTTGAATATGTTTTCAAAAGTAAGAGGGTTTGTTGTGAGTTATTATTGTCATAATAAGTCATGTTAATGACTCCTAAAGTCTGAGAGTGTCTCAATTACTCTGAGTCTAATTATCTATGTAAAATTTCGTTCATATTTTAGTCATGTACAAGAGGTCAAAAGTATGTCAATTTGTTCCTAAAAGTGTCAATAAAATATGATTTTTTTTTTCTTAATCATTATATATGAAATATGATTGTGACCATTGGATATTGAGAATGATCTTCATCTCCTTGCACAAGTGAAGGGAAGTTTCTTCTATGATAGATAAGGTAATTACAGTGAGTTATGGTGTGATCTTCACAAAGGAATTCATCTTAATATTGACATCAATTAAAAATACATGATAAGAACATTCAGTGGACCATGAAGTGCTAATGAGGATTGAGAGTTTCATCAAACTAGTCTAAGCCATGAGTATTCAAATCCTAAGGTTGATTATCTAATGGTGTGATTCATCAAGGAGTACAAAGTACAAATGAATATGGTATATAATTTAATGAAGTCTTTAGTCAGTATAAGCTTATTGAGAGCATGTTCAATATATGAAAATATCTTTAGTTCTGAGCTATGTTATGGCATGATGAAGCATGTATTCATGGAAATATGGCATATCTCCGTGTCTCATGGTGCAAATAATTATTTGTTCCTTTAAAAATATCTATAAGGGTAAGGTTTTTGTACCATGAAAACCTTGACACAGATTCATATGTGACTTATGTGTTGACCAAGCTGGAAAACTAATGATTCAAGAAAAGAATGATAAAATGTAGGTATATAAGAAGGTTTTATTTTTAAGTTTGAGTGTAGTTGAATCCCTGAAGATATTCACAATTGTAAAATTTCACCAGAAGTATGAAAGGAAAAATTATAAGGGAATATCCTAATGCTACAGGTCAGAGGACTCTCTTTCCAAGGCAATAAATCTACTTTTAAACTAAGAGCCTTAAGCTTGAAAGTTATTCAAGAAATTCAAGATTGTGTCTTGATCAGGTGGTAGAGATTTGTCAATAAATTATGAAAATTGCATTCAAGAAATATTATCAATGAGAAGAGGTTTAAATGATGATGACCTACATGTATAATTAGAAGTTCATGTCAGTATACAATATGACGGTGAAACATTACAGGGTTCATAGGAATTCTATGAATACTTGAGTTGCTTTATGTAGGCATACAATGAACTTTAGAGCTCTGTGAGATGAATGAATACTATGAAAACCTCCTTGGTCAAGATAACTTTCTACTATATTACTATATAAAGACAAGTGTCAATGTGAAGAAGATGTTAAAGGCCTACTAATGGAAATAATGTATCGCATTGATCTCTAAAAGCATTCTACATCTCTCTACTCAGAAAAAGGAGCATGTACAAGGTTTGGACTATTTGAAGATGGTATGAATCAAATGAAGAGTTTCTTTAGTTAAGAAGCTTGTAGGTGTTTGTATTCTCTTTTAGTTGACTGAGGCCCCATATGTGTTAAGTCAAAGTAATTTTTCATTTGATATATCATGATCTAAAGATACTTATTTAGAGGTTATCTAGTTTAGAGTGGAATGTGTCTTAAGTCGAGTTCATTATGCCAAGATATAGTGATATAGGGTTTGTAACAGTCTGTGAAGGATTTTAGAAAATAGTAATACACTCAAAAGGTCTTATTGACTTTTAGGAAGAGTTTTTGGAGTTGTATTTCAGTGCCCCCGAAGACATTGTATTAGATCAAATTTTTGAAAGTATATCTATGTCTGTAGTGTTATGAGTATTGATCTAAGTTTGATAGTTGATGATATGGTTAAGTGGAAGTAAATTGTGTATGAAATTTTTTCAAAAATTGTGTTATACCAATAAAAGGTGATCTCAAATTCTCATGAAAAGAAGGTTTGTATACTAACAAGCATGTCTACAGTTTTGTACCTCATGTTTCTTCACAAGTATTAAAATGTCTTAGAAGAAAATTGAAGCTTAGACAATAATATGTAAATCTTGATATCCTCTAAAGTGTGTAGGTTCCTCAAAAGGGGCAGAGTATGACCTACTACAGGGTCTGTGCTCTAAATGAGACTAAGAAATTTTTTTGAGGGCCTAATTAGGGTTCTATATAAATGTTGAGGGTCACTACATTATGCTTTTAGAATATGGATAATGGTTTATTTACTCTCTACGAGGTATGTTTTTAATTCTTTTATGCCTTACTGATGATGTTCAGATGTTGGAAGTTCTTGTTCCAGGGGATCATGGTGTTTGCATGCGTAAAATGAAGGAAAGAATTAGATTTTGAGAAAAAATAAAGAGATAGAGACAATTTGAGACCTTTGGTTGATGTTTCTAATAAAATCATGAAGGTATAAAGCTAAATAAGGTGAAGAAGGTGAGCTACATGTATGCATTTTTCATTAATGTAAAAAGGAGGAGACGTTCAAGGTGTTTTCCATCAATGAAAAAGGAGATTTTTGTCATGTGGTCCTAATAGGTGTTGTCATTGATGAAAAACCACATTAATGACAAAGTGAATGTTTAATTGAGGTCATATGATGTTGTTCATGGTGATAAAATGATGTATATCAGATGATACAATGGGATTCAGTGAGGATTACTTGCTCTTGCAAGCCCATGCAGGTGCTTAGGTGATGTGGCATGGCAGTAAGAGCTTCTTGGTTGGTTGGAAGCATGTTGACATGATGGATAACATGTTTTGAGGGTGCTTGGGCACTCACAATAGTGACATAGTGTAGGTATAGGTGTTTCACTTTGTTACATGTGCTCATTGGGGGTAGGTATGACAATTTGGATGTGCGACAGAGTGGTTTGGAGCTATATGAGCTCGTGGAAGCATTAATTAAGGTATATCATACTTTATTAGGTATTTTTGGGTCATTTGTAGAGGTTTCATGTTCATTTATTGCATTATTTTAGTTGACCCTAGCTTCTATAGTGAGGATCTAACATGCAATCATAGGTAATTCTTAACGATTAGAGAAATTTAGGTATGGTACTGACATTATGATGATTATAGATGTTATAGGGATGAGTCATGATTCTATAAGAAAAATTTAAGGTTCACCTAATGTGTATGTTGCCATATATGATTGATTATGTGAGACATGGTGAAAATCAAGTCATTTTCCAGCTCAAAGATCAACTTTAGATGCTCGTTGTGAATAGTGTAATTTTCATGGGACCTTGTGCATTTCATGGAATATTCTATGGATATTTTAGAAGGTTTCAGAAAAATAACAAGGGATTTTAATTGTCAGGATTTTATGAACGAATGTTAAGAAGGTAAAGTGGTCTAAAACCTTAATTAAACCCTAGTTAGGAGTAGTTGGCATAAAGTGAAGTATATTCACCTAGTTTTGATTTATTCATCAAAATTGATGATTTGATGTTTTAGAGAATTATCTTATCTTTCTATAAATGTATGGTTGAGGTCATGGTGATGAGTGGGCCCCACCTAAATAAAGTAGTTTATGAAGAAGAAGGTTTTAGGACAAGATGGTCCAAATGAACATCATCCAAATTGATGGTGCATGATGAATGTGAGTTGGTGTTGATGTACATGAATTTTTAGATCATGTTAATGCAGGTACATCGTGTTTTGAGGTCCAAATAGGTTGATTGATCAAAGGGCAGTTTCGGGGTCTCAAATAATAGGGTTCAATAAAATGAGCATAACTTGAGCTACATGTGGAGTTTTGAAAAGATTCAAATTGTTTTGGAAATAGGATTTAGCTATATTTCTAGTGATATGTGTTTTTCCTCATGACGATGTCATTTGATAGGATGTATAGGGAATTATTTGGATAGGAAGAATTTTAGCAATTAAAGACAACATGTGTCCTGGTGTAAGTTTGATGTTTTTTTAAGCATGATATGGATTGGGAGATGCTTATTATGACTTGCAATGTGAATAAGGATGAATTTTTCATCAAATGAATTAATTTTTAGGTCTTGAATGTATGTAAAAATGATTTCATGAGTTAAATTTTGGAAACACCGTTTCTGGAAGGTTGATCTAGTGAAGGGAAATGTAGCTTTGATTTGAATATATGGATGTTTCATGGATTATAACTTGCTTAGAAGTGTTAGACATGTTTTGAAATTTCCATCAAGTTGTTACATAACATGGTTTTATCATGTTGAAGTGATTTTGTGATCAAATGAAATTTGCATGGTGTTAAAGGGTGTAGGAAACAACAATTTTGAGAAATACCAAGAGCACTGGGCCCATTAAACGAAATAATTTGATTGGTTGAGATAAATTGTGACCATGTATGAATGTTTAATGTTATTTTAAGTATGTGTAAAGGGTTATGGGTCATAATTATGTATTTATTTTATGTAAGGGAATTTTTAAGAATGTGCCCATTGGGTTTTGAGCCATTTTTGGCACATGTATTGAGGGTTTTAGCTAGGCTAACATATTTGGGTCATATGTAACTATTGTAATGAATATAAATTAATGTTATAGAGATGCATGGGTAAAAATTATCATGAGGAACCAACCTCCTTTAGGTTGGAAGGAAGAAAAGTATCTTTAAGTGGTTGTTTGGTTCATTTTTGAACTAGTGCTCTTGGAGGGAAGAAGTGCGATCTAAAGGAAGATATTTTGTAGGTATGAGAGCATGATTTTAAGGATAAGGAATAGCATGAAATGTTTAATATTGATTTAAGGCATGATAGAAATAGGATAAAATATAGAAAAGTGAAGAAATAACTAGAATATGAGAGATTGAAGACCTAGTGTGTGAGATAGGGTTTGTGAGCTGAAATTGTGATCTCCATTAGTTGTGGTAAAAATAAAATCAAAGATAAGATATATACATGTGGCTTAGTTGGTGGTTGGTTATCCTTAGGGGGTTGTATCCTCCTTGTGGAGTGGGTACTTAGCTAAATTAGGGGTTGGTGTTCCTTATAGGGTTATTGCTCTACTAAACTAGGGGTTGGTACTCCTTGTGAATTTGGTGCTTCACTAAATCAATTTGCTTTATGTAATATAAGAAAAGTTTCAATGTGTTTTCTTCCCCATGAGGGTTTCCTAATTATATATTATTTTCATGTGTATTCTCTCTTGATTTTTCGTATGTGGTTGAATTTTTTATCTTGTTAATCACACATTGATGGATGGATAAATGTTAATGGTGCATGTATGAAAATATGAAAATTGTTATAGAGAATTGGAATGATTCACACTCTCTCTCAGTCCTTTATGATTCCAACATCTGAGATGTCAGTGAATATTTTATAGATGAGCTGGATGAAAAGGAGGTAGGGGATGTTTCTAATTTTTATCAGATTTGGATTCAAGGGTATCACTATAGGAAGGTACAAGTATATATTTAGTGATAGGAGATGTTTTATTGATAGCTTTTATGGTATGATGAGATTTAACATTATTAGTTTTTGGTTGGATAGTCAATGGAGAATGGGTTGGAATTTTTTTTTAAGACGTCGAGGTCCAAATTCTAAGGTGAATTAGTGTTATTTAACTATAGCTCAGCTTTATCAATCAGATCCTGAATGATACTAAAAAATGAATGAAACCTTTTAATGTCATTACCTTTTACCCAATGGTACTTGAAATAATAATTATCCATGTACCAAGAGGGTTTAAAATAAATATGTCAATATGAAAGATGAGTGGGAGATAAATCATGTTAGTAAAAATTTTTTTATTGAAGACCGTACTGTAAGTTTCTCCAATGGGGGTATATTTTAATTAAGGAAGGGAGTGTTTAATGGTCAAAACTTCCTTAGAGGTTTACTTGAAAACTATAGCGTTAGCTTAGGATTTGGGTTTATCTTGACTAGAGGATGGTTTGGATGGAAATTCAGATTTTGGTTTCTTGGGTCTAAGTTTAACTCTGCCTTATTTGAGAGCATGGAGTTCAAGTTTACAGGCCATAGTAAAAGCTTTGTAAAAAGTCTAGAAATAATTGATTTGGAGTGTAGAAGAGATGTTTTTGGTGCATGAATGGGAAAATAATTCAATTAACTCTTTTTTTAGAGAGAGAGAATGATAGTTGATTGATTATACCCCTGTAGTAGGTGACAAAATTTGTAATGGGATCATCTTCAATTTTTTTCATTACATACAGATCTTTAATGGTGATTTTATGGGAAATTTTGATCGAAAAGTGTTCGAGAAAGATATGAGTGAGTTGTACGAATGAGAAGAGGTAATATTCCAAGATGATGTTATACCAATCTAAAACAAGACCTGCCAAGGACATAGGGAATGTTCTTAACATAAGGTCCTTGTAATGGGATATAAGGTAACAAGCATGATGAAAAGATCAGATGCATTGTTGAGGATCCTCCTTAATGTATAATTTGATGAATTTTGGAATCTTCCTATAAGGAGGGTAAGATTTGTAGGGTACAGACGATGAATAGGCTCATTAAATTTTTTTTATATAATAGCATTATTTTTAGGGCCCATAGAAGTGGCTTCTGTAACATCCACTTTTTCTCACTTTGTCTCTAAAATTTTATATTTTTAAAATTTATTCAACTGATTTAAATACCCATATATTTAAATCTACATAAACCTTAATGCCATCCATTTTCGATAACTTTCATGAACCATGTGCAGCTGTATGAGAGAATACTGAACCTACTCGTTCCCCTTCAATGCTTTATATGAGCCCTTACATGAAATGTAACCTTTGGTTCTCCTTTTTCAAGGTATGATATATAAGTGACTACTCCCAAGTGTCTACCTAGGTTCCACCTATGAAATCCAAAGGCATATGACATCTTAGATTAAAGGGAAATCTCAACAGTGTAATCAACATCTTACACCACTTTGCGCAAAGTTTCTGAGTCATGTATTCCATGCTCAACTCCATGATGGCACACTCATCATATGGAAATTGTCATGTCACCTTAAACATCTATTTAGTTATATGGATTCACATCTTAATATACTGTAAATAGCTACACGCCTTGAATAAGGTACAAACCAGTTTAACCTACACGAAGATGTACCTCTATGTCATTATGGGATGCCTATGGGAAATAAAGTGTTCTCACAACAACTCACCTTGTTACTCACCCACATCTCTTCACATATCAATCATAGGTTGATATAAGGGTGCATACCTATCTTGTAACTCTATCAACGTTTATACTTAGGTCCAATCCCTAGTCTTGTAACTTACAACTGTCAAGGTTTGTAGTTTTTGTACTTAGGACAACACCATATTTTAAGAGGCTATAAATACCTAGTCTCTTGATGAGATTTTAGAATAATGGCACAAAGTACACACTTGCTACCCATACAACAGTATCCAAATGGTGATATTGTCATCATAGGGATACGACCGTGTAGCATATGCAATGAGTTCTCCCACCTAGAATCCTACATTGGTGTATAATGTTTTGATGTTTTCAAGGTAAATATTATCATTCATGAATAGTTACATTTAACGACACTTTCTCCATGAATGGTCGTATCTAAGGTCTAGATTAAGTTGATCCCAGAGACCCCCAATCTCTATAACATATAATTACCTTCCAATGTCCCATACCCAAGTTAACCATTGATAGAAATGATACTATCAAGTTCTATGGTCATTATTACAGTTTTAAACAATATTGTCTAGCTTTAACATTTAGGCTCATGTTCCTTATTTCATATTCTAGGGATATGTACTCATATAAAGCTAAGTATTTATGTATGATTCATTCCTTTTATTAAGTTCCATAGGCTATCAATTCCAACCACTCTTTTCAGTTTAAGCACATCACTCTTTTAATTGCAGCTCGGTAAAGAGTGTTCTTTCATTTTACTATCTCTAATAAGTAAGATATATCAAGGGTATCTGATATGATAGATTTTATGAACCACTTACCCATATATCTTTCCTTGTGATATCCTTTTAAAAATATCTCTAATTCTTTTTGGAGATAATTACAGTATTGACCAGGGATGAGTTTCAAATGCTATGTTCTTATTAACTTAGTACACATGTTCCATATTACTTCCATTATATCTGACATGCTTAGGTGCTCATAATGATGCATCATGCGACCAACCCCTAATTAAAACATTTCATCTCCTTGAGAAAAATATTTCATAACACAATTTATCACAATTATGCAATTCCCGAATAGTGAAACCATACTCCATATGTTTTCATGTTAGATTACCATAACCCCTTTCTCTTGTTACTTATGTGTATCATCCTTGTATAGGACTTAGTGTTTATTTCACTTAAAAATCAATAATACATTCTTAAGTCTTTATTAAGATTTAGTATAATCTGATTTTATAAGATAGCTATAACATAGAGGTAACTGATTATCATAACCTTTCCATGGTTTCATGATAATCCATCTTCTTTCTTAGCAATGGCCATTAAGATTAGACAATCTTACTTCTAGATATCTTTGACTGGTTGAGTACACCCTATACAAAACCTTTGGAGAACTTAACACAACTTTACAAGTAGGTTGATATATTGCATATTGTAATGAGGCAGTTATCCATTAGCAACCTTAACTATTTCCAAGTATGCTTAACGTATGGTTCATTAGAACATGATATTCATAGGCAACATTCCACTCATAGTTCCTTATATGTTCCCTAGCATTCACATGTATGTTGTGTGTAACTCTTAACACTTGAATTATACTAATGTTAGTTATAATAGTATTGAAGACACTAAATACCTATCTTGATAGATTTCCAACTTATAACACATCATTTGCCAATCACTTTCTTATAATATAATATATTACAACTGGTAATCTAAATTTAATTCCTTCTAGGAGATAAGTACAATTCATGTCTATAAACTTGACCAAATTCCTTTTTAATGCATAACAGTTACATTAAATAGTAAGGACACTTTCCCATATACAAAGATAAGTATTTTATTTAAGAACATTCAAAACAATCATATCTTCAAACTTTCCTCAATCAAAGGAATATAGGCAAAACTAAATACTTCACCCTTCCTTCTCTACGTTTATCTATAAAATTTTTAGCACGAGTCACTTCACAGGAACTGAGCATGATAAGCACCGACTCACCATAACAACATACCTCTACTTAATTATTTCATAAAAGAACTCATATTATTTTTGTGGATCAATATTACTGAACTTAAGAAGATAAACAATTTTTTCTATAACATGCCAAGAGTAAGCAGTTCAATGAGCCATGAAAGAAATCAATTTCAGACTTACATTTTAATAAAACTATTTCAGTCCCTCAGAAATAGTCATCCAAATTTAAGATACATGAGAATCATAAATGTTAAAAATACTACCGTATAGGAGTAAAAATATTTCACTCATGCAATCCCATACTTGCATGCCTAAAATCATTTTAGTCAATAGTAAGTAACCATAAATATAAATCAAGAATCACCTTCTACAATATATCAACTCTACTCAACAAATCCAAATAAGGACCTCATAAAACCATAAGGTCTACTAAGGTCCAAGAAATAACACCAAGACGTCAAGATTATTTAGTTAAAAATACTATATTAGAATGATTAACCTCAAGGATGAGAGAAAGCATTCATGGAATTTTGCCTTAAAGCAACAAGTAAAATTTAAGTGACAGGTTACATAAATAATACTTTCCTCAAGTTAATCATTTATTGAACATTCCAAGACTAGGAGTGAGAGCATAATTTTTTTCTTTAGACTGGTTATCAGTATATCAAAACCAAATAATTACTAAAGCATTTCAAGTTGTTTTAACGAAAGGAAAATATTCATAACATGACTGTACAATTCAACAAATTATTCCAACTGGGCATTCATTATCGCATAAATTTTCTCATAAAAAAATTCAAATGAAAGGTTTCATTACCCCTCAGTGATTCAAATACTCTATTAGAACAATGAAAGAGTTCTACTGACCCATTCCATTGAACAAGGTTGGAGCATACCCAATTATTCATGAAACAACCCAACAAAAAACAATAAGAGACTTTTTAGATGTCAAGAGAGCCCTGTAATTCCTAAGGTAAACGGAACAAAGTCTACTAAGATAAAAGGATTAAATTATGGGTGAAATTGAATACCACACAATTCAACTTATAATCCAAACACATATTCGCATGGACTCAATTGGATGGAAAAACTAGCTAACCTACCATAACAATGTAGGAATGTATAGCTTAACCATTTTATCCCACATCAATTACTATGAAGAAGTAACATCCCTAGACTTTACAATATAGAAGCCAAGAGGCTTTCTACCATGGATAAATTATATCCCCAGTTGTACTAAATGACTTATATTCAAACAATTGAAACATAAAAACTAGTTTCAAATAAAACTGAACATCTCATCAAAAGAATCAATTAGACTCATGGAATCATTCCATATCATTTTCCTAAACCTTCCAGCAGGTGTAAAAATGGTAGTTCACTTCCAGAATTAAATAATCCTAAATCATCCAATACAGATTTCTAATCCATGATAAAGGTTAATCAATACACCCAGATAAGCATAGCCAAGAACATAAGGATCTCAAAATCAATTACAACTACTCTAAAAAAAACACAAACATTGAGATAGAGAAGTACCTTTTGAAAGGAAATATTTGGCACTCATTTGACCTTAAGATCAAATGCACAAGCTCAAGAAGATCAACTTACCTATCTAGGATTGTTTCCTAATATGTAGAAGTAACTACAAATCCTTCAAGAAGGAGGAGGTTCTTAGTCAAAGTCAACTTTTCTTTCAACTCAGCATATCATTGTTAGTAGAACAACCAAGCTTAAGAGGATTCATCACAACAGTTGCCAATAAACTAGCCTTCCAAATATATTACAAGATTTTCTCAAGAGCATATATATCTATACTGTTATCAAGGTTCTATGACCTAAACAAAGGCATTAAGGCGTAATACGAGTTGGGATTTCTCTTCAAAGAAACCAACTCTAAAGCATAGTATTTCACAACCTGAGGAAAATCTATAAAGAGTTAAATACATCCAGAGTTAATGATGGATAAAAATAAAAGTAGATCAATATGAATTAACATGACATAGTAACCAAGATACAAATAGACTGATGAGCAACTATGGAACTTGGTTTGCAAACAAAATGCAACAATATGATGCTAGGAAAAACTCAGCAATAAGTCGAGCCATGATACGTGGCTCTAGAGTTAATCATAAACGCCATTCCAAGATGCAAGTTTAAGGGTTGAATAGGTGTACTTAGTATTTACTGTAGCTGCCCTCATTTCCTATGACTCAAAATTTAATGCTAATAACATTTGTTTTTCCACATCATGATTCCTTATTAACTCAACCAGTATGACGTCAATCATAGTCATTGCCTCCATCAGGACAACCCAAAATATTACTCAAAAAAAAATCAAACCCAGTTACATAAATCAATTTATACCTAAATTGGAAGGTCATCTACAACCATAACCACACAATACCAAGTTCTCATTTTCCTAATTGACTCGTTAAATTTTCAGATAATCCGAAAGGAGATGGGTAGAGTTTAAACTAAGTTTTATAGTATTGCTAAACACAAAACACAGCTGCATAAAGAATTCAATATAACACTGGCATATTAAGCCAGCAATTAACAATCATTCACAACACTCCTTCCAATCCAGAAAAATGTTATGTCTTAACCATAATAAACCACATACAAGCATACACCTAGAAAACCATTTTATAGAGAGAATACATCACAAATCAAAGGTAAACCACATTCTATAGAAGTAAAGGATTAAATCAATTTCACATCACCAAAGATTAAGAATACAAATTTCAATCCAAGTAAATTTCTATTTGTGAAATGAATAATTGAGAAATAAATTATGATGGGTTAGGGCATATCATGCATGTTATGCCTGTCTTTATTTCCTTGTGATGCTTTCACGATTCTTCAAAAGATCCCCAACTTGGAAGTGAATTCCTTCATCACCCGAAACACAATGCTTTCACAATATATATGCAGTCTGGGGAAATTTGTTGTCCAAAGATTCAACTGATGATTTTTTCAAGAAAACTCACAAAAACACATAGTTCCACTTTTGCATGCAGAGCTTCTACGAGTTTCATGTAATGAAGTGATTCAATACCAAAACCAAACTTGTTTTCCCCCAAACCATTCACACACTTCCTGAGGAAGGTGGGTGTTTAATGCACAATAAATGACATTAATCATAGGAGTAATTGGAGTTGGCCACCAAGTTTATCAAACTAGTTGTTCAAGTTTAGCGAAGTTCCTATTCATACTATGCAACACACTTTAAGTCTTAGTTAACCCAACATACCTTCCTTAGAATGGGCAGTTGGTGGGAATATTGAATAAAACAATAAAATAATTGTTGGTACATATATTTAGGTGGTGGGGTGCCACTCACCTCTTTATTCATTTTGAACAACTATAGAGTTTACAAGATTTTTAAGAGACCCAATAATATCTTATGCAATATAAAATCCAAATGCCCTTCCATTATATGCGTTAGGGCTTCACAAAACTAAATATTTTTACACACCCTTTCCAAATAGCTAAAGTAATGTTCACAT
Organism: Taxus chinensis; assembly: GCA_019776745.2. NCBI lineage: Eukaryota > Viridiplantae > Streptophyta > Pinopsida > Cupressales > Taxaceae > Taxus > Taxus chinensis. The sequence goes on along the minus strand of CM034154.1, from coordinate 289,365,710 downwards.
CTAGCTTCGTAAATAACATGTTTGCATGTTAGGTTTAGAACTATACCACTAGGATTAGATTGTCTATTTTTTTTACATTAGTTAATAAATCTCCAATAGTAGTTACTTAACTACTTTATACTTCACAAATTCCCTTTTCGCAATCTATATATATATATGTATATATATGTATGTGTATACACACACACACACACATGTATGTATGAATGTATGTATGTATATGTGTGTGTGTATGTGTATATATATATTCATGTATATATATAGATGTTATAATGTTAGCGTTGATCAAGAAAGTTTACTTATGTATACTCGTAGGAGTTGATGCCCTTAATTCTTAATAATTAAGTCCTTGACTGACGACTATAGCCCCTTTATCCCTGGAAATATGATCATGATAGCATTAGTCATCAAATGGGGTAGACTATCAGATGGTCAGTTTAAGACCTATTATAAACCAATAGGAAGTCTTGATCACATTCCAAATTAAGTCGTTAAGAAAACTATCAAAATTTTCATAGCCTTAACATGACTTAGTTATAAAAACTATAATGTTAACAATTTAATAGAGATAAGTAACAACATCACAAATCACTTCCGAGGCTTAAATTTACACCAAGGATTTTATGACATACCACACTACAAACGATGTAATGTTACCTTAGCAAAAATAGTTCATCGATAATATAGACCCCAGATTAGTGGAGTTCTCATCTAAGGATGTCATCCTTAGCTTATTCAAGGTATTGTGATTATGTGTTCACATCAAGTTTCCATTTAATTATTTGATACATAGGGGTGATAACAACATAGGATAAAACCCTTTGTCCTATCATTATTTTGACATCAGTAATGAAAGAAAGGGGCATTACATACCTCCCCTCTTAAAAGCATCATCGTCCTGATGATGTGGTCCTTATTAAATGAAATCAAACAATTCCACACAGGATATAAGAATAATTCCTACATAATAGTTACTATTCCCCCAAAATTTTATGGTTTTCAGATTCAAAACTTTAAATTCAGTAGCTGTATCAACTTATCAGACTGTAAATAGTCACGTAGTCTGAATTATTTCATGATTAGTTCACTAAAGTAAATTATCTTTGTACAATATATATATTTGATATAGAGAGGATATAGTTAAAACAAGCTTACCTGGTACCTTTTAAGGAATATTTATTCCTTTCTGCTAGGATTATAGCATCTGGATCTATGGTAGTTCATTTAGACAGATCACTTTCCTCAGCTCTATTAAATACTTTTTTATTTTAGGTTCCAAAACTCTACAACATTGGGTCAAAAATATAAGGTACCAACATTCATTCATTCAGCTGAACTTGAATATTTCTTATTCCAGCTATCAACTACCTCAACATATCTTCATCTTTTTTTATCTCCTATACCTGGTCCAATACAGAATGTTGTTAACATGGTCATCCAAGCTTATGGGTCCACCAAATTTGTATATATATATTTTTAACAAATATTAACTCATGAATGAGTACTGACAACCCATTTTCTTGTCCTCAAGTAAGAGGTTTACAAATTTATAGATGTTTAAGAAAATCGGCTTGCCAAAAACCTCTCGAAGTGTTAAGTAACAAAGTCATCTTATTAGATGTAAAATTTGACATCCACAACATTTTTATTCTATTGTTAAACCTCCTCAGTGGATTCACAGAATCGGTACTGATCCTAATATTACCAAGGTCATGCAAATAACAAAATTCCAACTTGTAGGGTTTACATGAGGGTTTCAAATAAGTAGTGTATTGTTTGTAAAATATTTTACTTTATTATTTATTAGTATGTAAATGACTTACTTATGTTATTTAATGACTTACTAAATTATTCTTGGAAGCTCTAAACAATCCTCCAACTTACAAGTCGTCGTATCTTTTTTCCCAACATAATATAAAGCATACGAGTTAATCCTAAAACTCTAAGGGCTCGAAGATGCCATGGTGAGATTTACATAGAAATATCACAAGAGAGGGATATCACAATACATTCCTTGATCCTGAACCTACACATTTCTATAGAAGGGTTTATATTAGTGAAGTATGAATTCCCTTATCTGGGTTCAACTAACAAACTTCATAAAAAATGGAACAAATAATTTTTTTTTTTGAACCATATAATTTCACCATGGTTGGGAAAAGTTTTATCACATTTTGATAAGTGAAACAAATTTTGCAATCTTAAATGTTCACATAAATTCATGAACAAATTTCCACATAGACACAACACGTCATGAATCTGAGTAGAAGGGATTCATGTCATGATATGTAACATAAAATAAATCTTGTCTCGAGAGGTACAAGATATTACCAGAAGCTAAATATAGCCTCATACTATCTATGTTTTTAGATGAGTCGACCCTAGAATGAGCCATCATCAGACCCTTTTGAGTATTTTTAAGTCCACGATAGATGTTGTTGAGCTCCCAAGTTCAAACCTAAGATCCTCCTTACAACTGTGATGATACCCCAAAAAATTTGGGTACTTGAGTAATATAACCGAGGTCATGAAGTAACATATACCAAAAAGTAAATATATATATTACAACCATTTAAGATTCAACAGACAACTTATATATTATTTTCAGTTCTCTTGGAATTGAAATATTAATTATGGACATCAAATATTTGACAGAATATAGAACAATCAATCAGATCACTGCTACCTAACTAGACATAATCTGAAAATTGAGCATTTTTATTCCATATTACCAGAAAGAGTTAGGCTTCACAATTCTTGACCAGTTTTTCATCGAGTACAACTAACCCATGGTTTCTTTCTTTTTATATTAAAGAATACTAATCTCATGAATCTCTTCACAATTTTCTCTGTCTCCTATTAGGAATACATGTTCCTTTCCTTTGTTTTATACCCTTACAACATGCTTCATTAGTAGAGGCTTGTCTATATTATTTAAAGGAAATTTGTTGGCATAATGGCCACTGCCACAAGTGAAACATCCACTAGCATGTCCCGATTTACAACCTTTAACTTTTCCATTTGCAATAGTACTATGATTTTTCCTGCAGGATATCACTGCAAGTTTTTGTCTAAATTTATTTTTGGCAGAGCACATTTTCCTTGCTATGCTTTTTCCACCAAATTTTCTTAGCATTCCAAGATGAAGAAGAATAATAATTTTTATGACCCTTTTCATTTTTGTGAGTGAGAATGTCTAGCAGAATTTATTTTTAGCCCACTAGATTTTCCAAATTTCATCTTGTTAGAAGAAGATCCAAGTTTATCTAATGCTTCCCCCAATTTTGGGTTCAGTTCATCTTTGGATTGGTAAGTCCAAAAATTTCTAGAAATGATTAGTTCATCATTTAAACAACTCTCTTGTTGTTTGTTAGTAACATACTTAAGTTGTCCTTTATCCAACTTATCATTTTCTCCCATCACCAGTTACTCCAAAGCATCTATCTGGTTCTGAGTATATTAAAGGACTGCCATAATTTCATCTAACTTTCGCACCATTGAAACCCTAGCAAAATCAGACCCAATTCTTTCTTCTTGGTGCATCCTTCCCATTTCCATTTTATTATGAAAACAAAATAAAGGTTTTAATTAGCATAAAGACCCAATAAGACCAAGAGTTGTAACCTTCAGCTCTGATACCAAAATGTAACTACCACTTTTTGTCACTTCATCTCTAGAATTTTTTTTACTTTTTATTTTTTAAAACTTTATGCATCTGATTTAAATACCCATATATTTAAATCTACATAAACCTTAATGAAATCCATTTCCGATAACTATGCCATGAACCAGGTGTAGCTGTATGAGAGAATACTGAACCTACTCATTCTCCTCTCAATGTTTTGTATGAGCCCTTACATGAAATGTAACCTTTGGTTCTCCTTTTTCAAGGTATGATATATAAGTGACTATTCCTAAGTGTCTACTTGTGTTCCACATACAAAATCCATAGGCATCTAACATCTTAGATTAAAGGGAAATCTCGAAAATGTAATCAACAACTTACACTACTTTGTGCAAAGTTTCTGGGTCGTGTATTCCATGCTCCATTTCCATGACATACACACTCATCATAAGGAAATTGTCCATTTCACCTTAATCACTTATTCAGTTATATGGATTCACAACTTAATATACTGTAAACAGCTACAATCCTTGAATAAGGTATAAACTAGTTTAACCTACATGAAGATGTACCTCTATGTCATCCTGGGACACCTATGGGAAAGAAAGTGTTCTCATAACAATTCACCTTGTTACTCACCCACATCTCTTCCCGTAGCTATCATAGGTTGATATAAGGGTGCGTACCTAGGAGGTCTAATCCATCTTGTAACTTTGTCAAGGTTTGTACTTAGGACAACACCATACTAAAACCTAGTCTCTTGATGAGGTAACTCACTACAACTGCTATACAACAGTATCCAAATGGTGATATTGTTATCATAGGGATATGAGCATGTAGCATATGCAAGGATTTCTCCCACCTATAATCCTGCATTTGTGTATAGTGTTCTATGTTTTCAAGGTAAATATTATCATTAATGAATAGTTAGATTTTATGACACTTTCTCCATGAATGGGTCATATCTAAGGTCTGGATTAAGTTTATTCCAAGACCCCCAATATCTATAACACTTAATTACCTTCCAATGTTACATACCCAGGTTAACCATTGATAGAAATGATACTATCAAGGTCTATGGTCATTATTGTAGTTTCAAACAATAATGTCCCAGCTTTAACATTTAGGCTCATGTTCCTTATTTCATATTCTAGGGATATGTACTTATATAAAGCTAAGTATTTATGTATGATTCATTCCTTTTATTAAGTGCCATAGGCTATCAATGCCAACCATCTTTTTAGTTTAAGCATGTCACTCTTCTTAATTGCAGATCAGTAAAGAGCATTCATTTATTTTACTATTTCCAACAAGTAAGATATATTTGAGGTATCTGATATGATAGATTTTATGAACCACTTACCCATTTATCTTTCCATGTCATAGCCTTTTTAAAAGATCTCTAATTCTATTTGGAGATAATTACAATATTGACCAGGGATGAGATTAAAATGCTATGTTCTTTTTAACTTAGTACGCATGTTCCATATTACTTCCATTGTATCTGGCATGCTTAGGTGCTCATAATTATGCATCATGGGACAACCCATAATTAAAAATGTTTCGTCTCCTTGAGTAAAATATTTCATAACACAATTTACCACAATTATGCAATTCCCCAATTAGTGAAACCATACTCCATATTTTTTCATGTTAGCTTACCATAACCCTTTCTCTTGTTGGTTATGTGTATCATCCTTATATAGGACTTAGTGTTGATTTCACTTACAAATCAATATTACATTCTTATGTATTTGTTAAGATTTAGTATAACCTAAGTTTATAATACAGCCGTAGCACATAGGTAACTTATTATCATAACCTTTCCATGGTTTCATGATAATCCAACTTCTTTCTTAGCAACGGTCATTAAGATTAGACAATATTACTTCTTGATATGTTTGACTGGTTGAGTACACCCTATACAAAACCTTTGGAGGACTTAACAATAATTTACAAGTAGGTTGATATATTGCATATTATAATGAGGCAGTTATCCATTAGCAACCTTAACTATTTCCAAGTATGATTAATGTATGGTTCATTAGAACATGTTATTCATAGGCATCATTCCAGGCATAGTTCCTTATATGTTCCCTAGCATTCACACATATGTTGTGTGTAACTCTTATTTCTTGAATTATACTAATGTTAGTTGCAATAGTATTGAAGACACTAAATACCTATCTTGATAGATTTCTAACTTATAACACATCATTTGCCAATCACTTTCTTATAGTATAATATATTACAACTGGTAATCTTCCTTTAATTCCTTCTAAGAGATAAGTAAAACTCATGTCTATAAGCATGAACAATATGAATAAAACAATTATATTTAGTAGTAAGGCCTTTCCCATTTCCAAGGAGAAGTATTTCATTTAAGAACATTCAATTCATTCATATCTTCAAACTTTCCTCAATCAAAATAATATACAAAACTAAATACTTCACCATTCCTTCTCTATGTTTATCTACAAAATATTTAGCATGATTCAATTCACAAGAACTAAGCATGATAAGCACCAACTCACCATAATGACATGCTTTAATTAATGATTTCATAAAATGAACTCATATTATTTTTGTGGATCAATATTACTGAACTTAAGAAGATAAACAATTCTTTTTATAACATGCCAAGAGGAATTAATTGAATGAGCCATGAAAGAAATCAATATCCAAGTTACATTTTAATACAACTATTTTAGTCCCTTAGAGATAGTCATCCAAATTTAAGATACATGAGAATCATAAGTGTTAAAAACAGTACCGTATAGGAGTAAAATATTTCACTCGTGCAATCCCATACTTGCATGCCTAAAATAATTTTACTCAATAGTAAGTAACCATAAATATAAATCAAGAATCGCCTTCTACAATCTCTCAACTCTACTCAAAAAATCCAAATAAGGACTTCATAAACCCATAAGGTCTACTAAGGTCCAAGAAATAACACCAAGACGTCCAGATTATTTATTTGAAAATACTATATTAGAATGATTAACCTAAAGGATGAGAGAGAGAATTCATGGCATTTTTCCATAAAACAACAAGTAAAATTCAAGTGACAGGTTACATAACTAATACCTTCCTTGACTTAATCATTTATTGAACATTCCAAGACTAGGAAAGAGAGCATAATTCCTTTCTTCATCCTGGTTATCAATATATCAAAACTGAATAATGACTAAAGCATTTCAAGTTGTTTTAACGAAAGGAAAATCTTGATAACCTGACTCTAATTAAACCAACTATCCCAACCAGGCATTCATTATCGCATAAATTTTCTCATAATTTTTTTTAAATGAAAGGTATCATTACTCCTCACTGAGTCAAATACTCTATTAGAACAATGAAAGAGTTCTATCGACCCATTCCACTGAACAAGGTTGGAGCATACCCAATTATTCATGACACAACCCAATAGAAAACAATAACAGACTTTTTAGATCTTATGAGAGCTCTGTAATTCCTATGGAAAATGGAACATAGTTTGCTAAGAGAAAAATATTCACTTCCAGGTGAACTTGAATACCACATAATTCAACTTAGAATCCTAACACATATTCGCATGGACTCAATTGGATGGAAAAACTAGCTAACCCACCATAACAATCTAGGAATGTAGGAATGTATTACTACGAAGAAGTACTATCTGAAGAATTTACAATCTAGAAGCCAAGAGCCTTTCTACCATCGATAACTTATATCCCCAGTTGTACTAAATGACTTAGATTCAAACAATCGAAACATAAAAACTAGTTTCAGATGAAACTCAACAACTCATCAAAAGAATCAATTAGACTCATGGAATCATTCTATATTGTTTTCCTAAACCTTCAAACAGGTGTAAAAATGGTAGTTCACTTCTAGAATTAAATAACCATAAATCATCCATTATAGATTTCTGATCCACGATAAAGGTTAATCAATAAACTCTGCTAAGCATAGCCAAAAACATAAGGATCTCAAAATAAATTACAGCTACTCTAAAAAAAAAGAAACATTGAAATAGAGAAGTACCTTTAAAAAGGAAATGTTTGGCACTCATTTGACATTAATATCCAATGCACAAGCTAAAGAAGATCAACTTACCTATCTAGGATTGTTTCCTAATATGCAGCAGTAACTGTAAATCCTTCAAGAAGGAGGACGTTCTTAGTCAAAGTCAAATTTTCTTTCAACTCAGCATAGTATTGTTAGTAGAACAACCAAACTTAAGAGGATTCATCACAATAGTGGCCAATAAACTAGCCTTCCAAATATATTGCAAGATTTTCTGAAGAGCATATATATCTATACCGTTATCAAGGGTCTATGACCTAAACAAAGGCATTAAGGCATAATATGAGTTGGGATTTCTCTTCAAAGAAACCAACTCTAAAGCACAGTATTTTGCAACCTGAGGAGAACCCAAAAATCTTTGAATACATCCAGAGTTAATGATGGAGAAAAATAAAAGGAGATCAATACGAGTTAATATGACAGAGTAACAAAGATACAATAGACTAAGGAGCAACTGTGGAACCTAGTTTACAACCAACATGCAATAATTTTATGCTAGGAAAAAATCATCAATAAGTCGAGCCATGGTACATGGCTCTAGAGTTAATCATAAACGTCATTCAAAGATGTTTTTTTAAGGGTCGAATAGGTGGACTTAGTATTTACTGTAGCTTCCCTCATTTCTTATGACTCAAAATCGAATGCTAATAAAAAACTATTTTTCCACATCATGCTTCCTTATTAACTTAACCATTTTGACCAAAACCATAGTCATTACTTCCATCAGGACAACACAAAAGATTCATCAAAAAAAGATCAAACCCAGTTACATAAATCGATGTATACCTGAAATGGAAGGTCATATACAACCATAACCACAAAATACCAAGTTCCAATTTTCCTCATTGACTCATTAAATTTTTAGATAATCCTAAAGGAGATGGGTAGAGTTTAAACTAAGTTTTATAGTATTGTTAAACACAAAACATAGATGCATAAAGAGTTCAATATAACACTGGTATATTAAGCTAGCAATTGAAAATCATTAACAACACTCCTTCTGATCCAGAAAAAAGTTATATCTTAACCAGAATAAACCATATACAAGCATACACCCAGAAAACTATTTTCCAGATAGCATACATCAAAACTAAAAGGTAAACCACATTATATAGAAGTAAAGGATTAAATCTATTTCACATCACCAAAGATTAAGAATACCAATTTCAATCTAGGTAAAGTTCTATTTGTGAAATGACTAAATAGAGAAAGAAATTATGATGGGTTAGGGCATACCATGCCTGTTATGCCTGCCTTTATTTCCTTGTGATGCTTTCACGATTCTTCAAAAGATCCCCAACTTGGAAGAGAATTCCTTCATCACCCGAAACACAATGCTTTCACAATATACATGCATTCTAGGGGACTTTGCTGTCCAAAGATTAAACTAAAGTTTTCTTCAAGAAAACTCATAAAAACACATAGTTCCACTTTTGTATGCAGATCTTTTGTGAGTTTCATGTAATGCAGCATTTTAATACCAAAACCAAACTTGTTTTCCCCCAAACTATTCACTCACTTCCCAAGGAAGGTGGGTTTTTAATGCACAAGAAATGACATTAATCACAAGAGTAATTGGAGTTGGCCACAAAGTTTATCAAACTATTTTTTCAATTTTAGTGAAGTTCCTATTCATACCATGCAATGCACTTTAAGTCTAAGTTAACCTAGCATACCTTCCTTAGAATGTGCAATTTGCAGGAATATTAAATAAAATAATAAAATAATTTCCGGTACATATACTTAGGCGATGGGGTGCCACTCACCTCTTTATCCATTTTGAACAACTATAGAGTTTATAAGATTTTTAAGAGACTCAATAATATCTTATGCAATAGAAAATCTAGATGCCATTCCATTATATGCCTTAAGGCTTCACAAAACTAAATATTTTTACACACTCTTTCCAAATAGCTATTAAAATTGTCAAAGCCATAACATAACTTAGTTATAAAAACTATAATGCTAAAAATTTAATAGAGATAAGCAACAAAATCGTAAATCACTTGCGAGGCTTAAATTTACACCAAGGATTTTATGACATACCACATTACAAATGACATAATGTTACATTAGTGAAAATATTTCATTGATAAGATAGACCCTGGATTAGCAGGCTTCTCATCTAAGGACATTATCCTTAGCTTATTCATGGTATTGTGATTACATGTTCACATCAAGTTCCATTTAATTTTTGGATACACAGGGGTGCCAAAAACATAGGATAAAACCCTTTGTCCTATCATTATTTTGACAATAGTAATGAAAGCACGGGGTGTTATAGCTTCAATATTAGATATCTTGTTCATTAAAGACTTAAGGGGGTTAGTTTGTGATTTTTTTGTGTGCTTGATGATGATGAACTAGGTTGATTGAATAAAAATTGATTATGTTTTTTATATGGTTGGTATTGCTTTGGGATGTTCTGCTGAAAAGGAATATTTTATTGAGGAATGTTTATAGGAATGTTATAAGTAGGTTGAGAATATTGAGGTTCCTATTTAAAGGGTACGGAAGTGAAAACAAGGGGTTGTGATTGTTGTGGGATGTTATGAAAAGGAATAAAGGTATGGATAAGGGAATTTAATGGTTGTGGTATAGATTAAGATAAGGTAAGTGATTAGGACTATTGAGGTATGTTTTGTGAAATAAATGGGGTCTAGGATTGTTGTGAAACTAGATGGGTACTGGAGAAAGCGCTAGTGCTAATTAAGGGTGTAGATACATGGATATACACAATAATATTTTGGAGGAGTGGTGTAGTTTTTTGAGAGGGTGATGGTTGAGACATGCTAATAGAGACATTGAGAGAACTAACAAGAGGTGTTTGGATGGTGGAGGAAGCTAGAGGGGTTTGTATAGATGGAGAAACATTCATATTATTTTGAGGTGGTGTAGAACTAGTTTAAATGTTAGGTGAAGATATTAGTTATTGAGTGTTCATGTCTTATGAATAAATAATGTTAAGGTCGAAAGTGATGAAGGGAACTAAAGACACAACAGCGGATGTTTCTCGTTGGCTACTAGTAGGATAAGAATATATCTGTTAGATGACGAATTCATGGTTTGGATCAATGAGATGGGAAAAATCACATAAAGGATCAGGTATATAAGGTATCAGCTAAGGTAAATATGATTGAAGTTTAACTCCTTTTGGAGAAAGGTATGCATTGAGGGTAACAAGGGTTGAATATAAGATTTTTGAAAATATAAGATCCCCATTATTAAAGAAGTGGGTACTGAGAGGATCAAGTATCTCAGATGAAGAGGATTGAATACTAAATGAATGTTGTTGTTATTTATTTTTTCATTGAGGTGTTGATAGGAATGTTTCAATTTGATCAATAATTCATTTAACATCTTCTATAAGAGCTTGCACATGTCATAAGGTTTGATGGGCATGTTGTGTAGATTACTGAAATGGGCTAGAAATGGTTTTAAAAGTATCGATGCATGATTGTTGTCTTGTGAGAACCAAATAAATAGGAAAACAATCAATTGATGAAGAATAAACTAGATAGTGGATTAAAAACAACAAGTAAATCACATAGAATATGTTTTTATTATCTTGATTAATTTAGAAGAAAAGTGAAATGTGTAAAATGGCTACTAAGGTCCTAGGAAATGGTTGTATACATGTGGTTTCATGTAATATTTAAGGATAGAGTCCTTGATATACCCAAAGGTACGTGAGTCCCAAATCTATGTTGTTTGGCTACTATTGGGGCCTATCCCCTAACTTCATGGTCCTACAGTGATAAGGGAGTTGGGTGCTTAGCCAATATACCAAAAAATGAGGTGATTATACTTAGCCAGAACATCGAGCCGACTTCCCTATTGGGTGATGAAATCCCAATTATTTCATTTGGGTAGAAATGTTTCAATAAATTTTATGTTTGATGTGATTTGGTCATGTGTGAGGAAGATTTAAATGGATGTAATCTATTAACCTCCTAATTAAACTAAGTGATTAAACAAGATGCAATGTTCTTTTTAAGCACAAAATAAAGGTTGATTTCGAAGAGGACAAATAACAAAATGTAATGCTTGAAAATTAAAAGAAAAGGATAGGACTCACCTATAAAAAATTTCCTTTTTAATTTTTAAATCTTAATTTTTGTTAGAAATGCAATAACATAGAAAGTAAGTGCCCTTAAATAAAAACCAGAAAAGGGGTTAGCATAAGACAGAAAAAAATAAAATAAAATAATGTTAGAGGATGACTGATTGAGTAATCAGAAGCACTCAAAGAGATCATCGGTGATTGATAGGAATCACTGGTGATTCACCTAAATCACTGGTGATTTGATTGGATCACTAGCGGTTACATATAAGTCCTAAAAATGAATGAAAGATTAATAAAATTGAAATGAAAAGGGGACAACATTCCCACTGGGTGTGCCAAAATGTTCAAATAATTTTTTTATTTCCAAATTTAAATTAATGAAGTGAAATAACAAAAAAAAATCCAACCTCAGAAGATGTTGAGGTTTACTGATACCTATGAAGATTAATGTTGATGATGGTGATTGATTAGAGGTATCGAGTCTAAATGAGTATGTGAATCTTCCAGTATTGAAAAGTAATCTGTGATCAAATACACTAAACAGGAAGGATTAGACAAATGGATAAACAATCTTCTCAGTAAAGGACGATTCCAGAAATCTTGAGGGAGTTACTTAGAGGATTTCATCTCACTTTTTAACAATTAAGTGAATTGATAAATATAATGATAACAATAGATAACAAGAGACAAATGATAAATGGACGTAGAGCTATAGAAATAAATGTTGAAATGAAGGTCCTGTCTAGTTTCAAGGTATCCCATGAAACTGTAGATGCAATTTTAACAAACTTGAAGTAGTCGTACAAAAATTCCTTAGTCTCTTGTTAAATATAATGGAGAAATTTGATTTGATCCTCAATGTCTTGTTCATCAACAACAAATCAGATTGCACAGAGTGTGAGTTCATGTAAGATGTTGTAATGTTCCCAAAAATATGGGTGGTGGACTATGGGGAGATCATAAATACTTGTAATCAAATGTGAACGACCAGAAACTGTCATCTAACAGAGAGCCATACTTGGAAACAACATGTTAAATATAGAGGATTTGATAAAAAAAATGATAGAAAGATAATAAATTGATAAAAATATGATTTTGACAAGAATTGTCAGTGATTTAGGTGAACCACTGGTGATTAGGGTAAATCGCTAGAGATTGCTGAGATTTTGACAGTTTTACTGAAAATGAGAGTTAGAAACTTGAAAATGGAGTTTTCGATTACTTTAAGGATTATTTATGACTTGAAAATGATAATCATAGATTAAGTAATACCTATGAATGGATGGAGAGCTAAAATATTCCTCAAATCTTTAATGGGAAAGATTTTAGCTGATAAATTGTCTTGTCACATTTCTTGGAGTCTGAATGATGTAAAGTTACAGTAAAAACATTGTTGAAAATGATTGATAATAATACATGATGATATCTAAGTATGCCTAGATTATGATAAATCAAAGAGATAAGTGTGGGTATGAATGAATATTTTTTTAATATCCTTCAGAGAGAACACAAAGGTGTTATTTATAATCATTGGCATTTAGATATAATCATTGGAGATCCATTTTTTTTTAGGGAAACATCTAGAAAAGTGGTTGAAACCACTTGTAATCAAATTTTTTTGTTTAGGATTCTGGTAAATGGTTAAGGGAATATTGGGGAAAAGGTGCAGATGTTATGAAATGGTTAAGAAATTTTTGATTTGGTTTTTTCTTATTTAATTTTAATCTCCAAATGGTTTTTGGTTGTTTTAAGAGGAGTAAAATGATATTTTACAACTGTGAAATTATTTAATTGGGTGTGAGATAATATTTACATGGAGTAAATATTGTGTGTGATTTAATACTTAGGATAAGAGATGTATGGATTTAAAATAATGTGTTAAATGATTTTATTTTATTTAATATAATTGTAAAGATGGTGCATATGGTGAAGGAAATTAGCTATGCAAAGTTTGAGTTTCTACACTTCTAGTACAGATTCACTTTGGGATAAGAGAAATTTAGATAAGTATCTTACCCCTCTCGTTTCCTTTCACAATTAAAATTAATAAAAAATTTATAATTTATATTTCATTTTTTTTAGCTATATCAAATCTTTGCATTCAAATTTTAATCAAATATCCAAATTTTACTAAATCAATAGTGTCATTCATGTGAGTGTGATAAGGGGTAGTCTTATGGTGTGCCACCATGAACTATGCTAATAATATTCTAATTGTCTCATTCATAAAATCAGCCCCTCTATCATTTTTCAAGATAAAATGGCATCCATACTTTCTGATTATGTTCTCCCAAAGGAACATCGCCATTATAACTATTGTGAAATAATCTGTAGGTGCATCCTCTACCCACCTTGTCAAATAATTAGTACATGTGATGATGTATCTTATCACACTCTTGTGCATGGGTGGTATTATAGGTCCTGTAAAATCAACATACCACTTATCTATTTCATCTCTAAATGGAATTTCATCTCTATTTCCAACCTCAACAACCCTCTTACAGTGATCACATACTTTGACAAAATCCTTAGTATCTTTGTACAATATTTGCCACCATAAGCTAGTGAGAATTATCTTGGACGTAGTCACATCTCCAGCATAATGCCCTCCTAAATTCCTCCATGTGACTCTTCCATAATGGCTTCATGCTCATGATTGAGGACACATCTACATAAGAACTAATTTCTACCCATTTTGTATAGGTCACCTCCAAAACTATGGTATTGCATGGATCGAATAGAAATCTACTTCTTCTCTAATGTATTCATCCCCTCTAGTGCAAGTCTTGTACATAAAAATATTGCAATGTCTTCCAAATTAGTTGGTGCATGATTTAACCTAAACAATTGTGTATTAAGCACAATGTATTCAATACTCAATTCTTCCTCTCTATAATTAATCCCTCACAAGTGATCAAGTCCTAGGTTTCTCTTGCTTGGATTCAATACAATAACGAAATCAAATTCTTGAAAAAGGAGTATCCATCGGAAGATGCACCCTTGTAAAAAAGGTTTGTTAAACAAGTAATTCAATGCCACATGATTTTTATAAATCATGAATAGGGTGGATGAAAATTACTATCAAAATATATGAACAAAATTTTAGAAATATGGGCAAGAGATGACACCAAAGCATCGTCTATGTGTTCCAATATCTTTTGAGTTATAGAACATATTTTAGACATAACATGAGGATGAATAATGTGCTTTTCCTTGGATTGATTTTCTAATTTTATTTTAGCTGTATAAAATAATCTATCAATAATATACAAAACATGCCATGAATTACCGTTATGGCAAAAACAATGAAATTTTCCAAAGTGGTCCATGAGAAATGTTCAAGCCAACCAAACAATGGTTAATCCAAAAAAAATTACATAAGTTTTAATTTGGCCACATAAAATATGACCCAAGTACATTCAAGGCCTAATTTAATGTTATTTTAAACTTAGGTTTAAAGTGTAAGGTTTTATTTAGACATACCACCTTAAAAATTAGAAAGGGGGGTTAGACATAGGATTGGAATAAATTAGGCCAACATATAAAAAATGTCTCATAAATTTCACCAACAAAAATTAACCATTTTTCCTAATTTTTTCACATGGCCAATGAGAAAATTTCAAAATACCTACATTTGTGAAAGATGTCTCTAATATGCGAGACCTTATTTTTAACTTGGATTTCCCATATACATACTTTTTCCCTCCACATTAGAAACTATATAAAATAAATTAAATATTTCAATTTATTTACCCTTACCTATCTATGGAAAGTGCTCAAAAAGATATTTTTCACCACACAAAATTTGTAAATATTTCCACTAAGGATGAGAGAGTAATTTTTTGAGAGGGTTACAGTAAACTAGAGAGAGGTGGGGTTATATATTTACAAATTTTAAAAAACCAAACCATTGTGAGTTTTTAATTAATTTAATTAAAACATTTGAACCAGATCTAGCACCATTTTAGGAGGATAATAAACCTTAATACCTATGTGTGCCCTTGCCCTCGCTACACGCAAGCCTGCGAATCCTGTAGTTGCTGATCCATGTAAGGATCCAACTAGTGCTCCTCAGCCATAAAATGGGGATAATGGAGGTTTGAATATGGCTTCAGGGGATTCTCCCTAGTCATGGATTGACCTCAAATTTACCAATGCTGTGACTATACATCCACCATCGAAAGGTTGTGCAAACCCTAGCCATTTTTAAGAACCATCTAGGGGCGTTCTTGGGAAAGGCTCTATTCGTGTTGGGCTAGAACAGGGAGCTCTACCTGTTATTCCAACACTAGATAGAGAGATTAGCTGTGGACCTCTTGAAACCTCATTTAATGACGTCTTAAAATGCAAGGAATCCTCCATGAAACCTACAGACATCACCCCGTGTATTACATTCGGGGAAGATGTCATTTCATCTAATATTTACTACAAATAACATGCTCTAATTTGTAGATTCGGGGGTTTGTGGCCCAGTGTTCTTGTTCTTCACGCGTGGATCTCTAAGCATTGGAATCCATCTTTAACTGGTAAGATAGACTTATATCTGTGTGCTAAAGGTATTTTCATTATGGTTTTCGCTTCAATAGATGATAAAGACATCATTTCTTCCAGGCTCTGGACCTACGAGTCCAAATTTTTGGTCATGAAACCTTGGTTCCCATCCTTTAACCCACACACAGAATCATTCTCATGGAAACTTGTTTGGATCAGGCTTCCACATTTACCTCTCCAATTCTGGAGTCATGACTTTCTAACATCAATTAGCAATACCTTGGGTACTACACTCTATATAGATTCTCAAACCACTAATTACACCCATACTACCTATGCCTGGATCTTGGTGGAACTTGACACTGATAAAAATATTCCTACTACCATAGGCCTTAGAGTGAAAAATATAACTTGGTCACAAACTCTTGATTATGAAGGTCTACCTTTCCATTGTACAAGGTGTTCTGGATTAGGATACACCTCTACTACTTGTGGGATGGAAAAACGTCAACATGAGAAGTGCAACTGGTGGAAATACACACTCCCAAAACACCTAATTTTTGTGGCTAAAAAGAATCTTGAATCAAAAGTAGATACCATATCTGAATCCAATTCAGCCCTAAAAACCCCTCTATCTGAAACTCAAATTATTAGCAACATGCAAAATGCACAAGTTATTGAGGGCAACAAGGAAAATAATAAATATATCTCTTTAGATGTCAACGAGGCTACCTCAACTGGCACAAATGTGACTAAGGAAAATAATCCTACTTGGTCTTCTCCTCCAACCATGGAGGCTCCTTCAAGATGGGTAACGGTCAGCAAAAAGAAAAAAAAAATCACCCTAAAGGAAAGCTCTACACCTTGATGATCTTCTCTGTTAATGTTTAGTCGGGCTACATTATAGCATTTTTCATGGCCAGATCACAAAGTGTTTCTTTTCCAATGGTGTTGATGTGCCATTACTATTTTTTCATTGTACATCAGTTGTCTTTTTGTTGATGTGTTTCTAGTTGTGGGTTTTTTCTTTACAGACAACTTTCTGCAGTTGGTCATTATTGTTCTATCTAGACTTTGAGGTATTTTTTTGTGCTCAATCTTAAAATTCTAGCTTCTGAGGCTTGTTGTACAAGAGTATGGTCCCTTTCAAAAAATTGTTTACCAATAATAATAAAAAAAAAAAATTATGTGGAAAACCAACAAGGAGGAAAAAACCATACCAAAAGAGAATTTTCCATATATCAGAAATAGTATTTTAAAGTCTAGTAAAATCCCTTCCCTCACTTCTCTCCAAACTATTCACATGAAGTGAATAAAAAATATGAGCCACTGTCATATTTATTAGACACCATGGGTCACAAACCATATCAAGTGATGGGGTATGAATAAACAACACCCCAATTTAATATAAATAAATTAATAACTAACCAATTAAACATAAACATAAATTTTATATTAAATATTAAGACTATAAATATTCTATATTATTTAATTATAAACTAAGGTTTATAAGAACTTAATATTACATTCTAACACATGCCACCACAATAAAACATTCCTCTATACTTGATAAACTCCTTTAGTGGTGCGGAAATATTTTCACATCCCTTAGTAAACTTCATATAATAACCAACATTCCCTAAGAAACTGTGCACTTCACTTTAGTTGGTAGGTTCCTCTAATCCCAAAATTACTGCAATGTTAGGTATGTCACTTTGGAGGGAAGATAGTCTCCATTCCCCTAAAAAAATTAATTTTCCTCAATCATTTTCATAGGAATCTTACCATGAATTTCCCACATTATTTGCTTAATTCCTTGAAGAAGATTGTTCTAGAAGTTCAAAATCATACTAGGGTTGTTCCCCTACACCAAGGTCTGATCCTGCTCATCTACCACCATTTCTTCTCCTACTCTCACCCTCTTCCTACTCCTTATGTTATTATCCCTCTCCCAACTGATAGATATTTGGACACTGCTACCTTTCATAGGAAGAGGAAAGACAAGAAGGATAAGGTTTCTCTGCCTTCTTTGTAGAGGATTTTGCGTAGTGATAGGGATTTGGAACTTACAGAGAACTTACTGCACATAAGTAAACCTTCTAATAATTCTAGAGAAGTGGACCTTCTTACCAGGGTTAGAAATCTTGAAGAGGAGATCAAAGACTTCAAAAATTCTATGAGGAATATGGAAAAAACAAAAGGTAAGAGGAAGATGCAAAATTCTGAGGTCATTGATACTACTGCTGATATTTTCAAGAAGCTCCTTTAACTTGATGCTAGGATGGGAAATGCCAAGGGGCGTCAGGATTGCATCCTCTCTACTCTAAAAGGTATCTATAATTTTATGAAAAAACACGTGAGAAGTGTGTACAGTCTTAGTGGCATTCCTGATAACATCTGGGATTCTAATGAGACCCGTGACCTTGCACTTGCTCAAGTAGACATGAACGATCCTTCTCATGCCATGGCCATTGTGCTCTTCACCTCTCTCCAGAAAATTAAGGTAAAGATTGACAGGGCAGTCAAATGATGTGGTGCCCAGATGTTGCTTTGTTGCTATGAAGTTGTTATTTTTGGCAGTTTTGATGTTGTTTTCTTGTTGGGATGCCCTGTTTTGGATCCCTCTTTGTTGTTTCTTGGACCTTTTGTTCTTCTTTTGACCACTTTCTAGATTGATCTTTTTATACTCTCTTTACTGATATATTTGGATTTTGAGCCTCCATGTTTAAGGCATTTAGCCTTTCTTGGATGGGTTTTCTCCTTCTGGTATCTGGCTTTTTGATCTTTTTTGTACACAGGGTATAGTCCCTTCAAAACTATTTATCCATAATAAAAAAAACAATCCATCCTTACAAATAATGTGCCCAAGTAAAGTTCCAAAGAGTGTTGCAAAGATACACTTCTTAATGTTGAGATAGATGCTTAACTTCTGACATCTTTCAAACATGAGCCTTAGATTATAAAAATGATATTTTACTAACCCATAGATAGTCCAATCATCTAGATAAACCTATAAGAACTTATGGATGAAGTCATGAAATGGTTATATAACTATGCATGAGAACACCGCTAACACATTCTTTAATCAAAATGACATCAGAGTGTATGTGAAGCTTCCCCACTTACTGGACAAGGTGGTATTTTCTTGATCTTCACGCACAATGAGAAATTGGTGATACACTAAAAATCCATCCTTAAATGAATAAATTTCATGCCCTATAACTCCCTCAAGGATTTCCTTGGTAAATGGCATACAAAAAGGATCTGTGACACATGAGGCATTAAGCTCCTTGTAATATACACAGATCCTTATCCACCCATATTTCTTAATGTTGATTATTATAGGGCTAACCCACTCATATTCCTCAATTGGTTCAATGGTTCTAGACTTAATATTTTTTTCAATTTCTTTGTTGATTTTTATGTACAGGTTCAAATTCATCCTGTAATTCCTCTTCCCAACTAGATGCATGCCTTCTTTCATATTAATATTCATCTCTCTCAAGGATGGGTGCACACCTTTTAATTTATTGTAACCTATTGGAAATAGATCTTGGAAGTCACACAATAGTTTAATGATCTTTTCTACCTCTTTTTTTTACCACTAATCTCCAATGATGGCCTCCTTAGGTGAATCCTCAGTTCTAATATTAACCTTATTAGTCTTCATGGGAACATGTTATGCACATGTTTTTACATCTCTAATGTCCATTACCTCTCATGTACCTTGCATATGGATAATATATAGATTTTCCATTTCATTATCATCAATAAGGTATTCCTTTTTCCCTTTTTATTTTATTTTCCAAGCATGCCCCAATAGTGTCTCGTATATTTCTAACATTTATTTACATGCCTCAGGTTCAGGTTCTCCAAGAAATATAAGCATGAGATCCTCTAATTTTTTAATCCCCCAGTGTGATGTTCTTTATGATCTGTAAAGCCTCATGTACTGGAGGTTTATTAGAAAAATAATAAAAATTGTGTACCATACCTTCAGTCACATCATGCCAACTTGTAGTCTCTTTCTTAATCTTAACATGCACATACCACACTTGCATGCATCCACATAGAATGGAGTAGAACTTATGTACCCACGAAGATGGTGCTAAATCCTCCTAACCTTACGCTCATTGTATCTCGTAGTTATGAACATGTACCAAAGTAGGATTTTTCTCATCATACTCATGTATGATTATAGGCACATTATTCCAAATAAACCTTGTTGAAAATTTTATTCTCAGCTCTCACCAAACTAAAAGGTTATCTCATTGTGTTTCCCACCAATGTGTCACTATCTTGGGAAAGGTATAAACTAACATATTCCTTATACCACCTTCATTTGGCCACTAGTTCTCTATGGCACATAAGAAATATTCAAGCTTTTATTCACACATGCACCTAGGTAACTGAGTTTTTCCCAAGTTCCTAATCATGTGTGACCTAATCATCCTCATGAATATTTCCTTTATCTTATGCCCAACCATATCATACATTCCATGTGCCTAATTTCCACAAGAAACACTAGTAGTGTCTCTAAAAGAGTGCGTGTCTTCCCACTAAAGTATGCCATCTTTATATGGTTACACATTCTCAAGGTCACGCATTGTGTGTGCATAAAAACTATTAAGTTCCTCTTCAGTGATAGGATCAATGTATGGCACAACCTTCACATCATTCAGGGGTAAGACCATACATTCATCCTTATTCTCAAAAATAACATATCTAGATTTTTGAAGCATAGATTAATATTGTTTTCATAACACTATATACATCCAAGTAGTGTTGGGAAGTTATATACCTTATCCAACTCCAATAATTCAAATTACCCTATAAAATTTTGTCCTTGAATGGTAATGGAAGCATCCTTCATTAACCCAAGAGGAATAACTCTTGTCTTGTTCACCATATACAACACATTAGAAGATGACTGTAATGGTGGTCTCCCTATACGGTGCAACCCATCCAATGTCAATACATTTACCTCTAAACCTATATAAATTAGAATGTTACTCACTAGCCAACCATCAATCACTACATAGAATGTGATTTCTTTATCACACACATTGTATGGTGATAAATTTACATGAAGTATCTGACGGTCATGTTTAACTTCTATGTGTGGTACCTTCTTATGCAACCATTATCCTAAAAACGAGATGATATTGTTTTGTCTCAACATATACATATCTATTTTAGATTAGCTACATATTTATGAGGGATCTTAATGTTCTTAATGTGTTACCATTTTCACGCCTGGTCCTTCAGGTACTAAATCTCACCTTGTAAGTCTCTTACACTCCCATGGTCTCTTAATAGACCTCATTCTAATGAGTAGTATCTGGATACTTGACATGTATGTTAGGAAATAAGGGATAAAATATGCGGAATAATCCCTCATAGAATCGCAACAGTAGAAACTAATATGCAGAAATTATTACAGATCTCAAATAAAATTGTAGAATAAAATAACACAACACAAAGAGACAGTATTTAATGTGGTTCACCCAATTTGGGCTATGTCCACCAAGAATCACTTGCTCATATTTTATTACAAGCCACCACTCTCTCAATACAATACCTAGATCCGTTTGGAGCTATGCTCAAAAAACTCTACAAAATTCACAGCCGAATTCAAAACACATCTGCAATACATTTGCTTGTACATCTATCATATGCATAAGACCATATAAATTGACAACTACTTAAGTAGTTTTACAAAACCGTGGTATCAAAACCATGGGAAAAACCCGTCCCATAAACCTATGGGTAAAAAAACTCACCCATATGAGAAAAGCACGTTTCCCGATATGTCGGGTGCATTTTTCGAGGCCAAAAAATTTTACGCCAAAAAATATTTACGAGGCGAGGATACATGAAAAGTGTATAGTACTCTTAGTGTACAGTCTTCAACACTTTCACACATAAAAAATAGGCTCCATAACCTAACAATGTATAATTTCTTATCTCCTAATGAGGGGTTCTTATTTAAGTAGTTCATAGTGCTACTTTTGCACACATAGTAACCAACATAGGTTGTAATTATGAATAAAACATATTTTTTGGATCCCATTTCTCATTATTCATGCACTGAACCTTGATCATTCTTGTTCCTTTGTCCTTATTCTTATTTTTACACATATGTTCATAAATATCAGGATATACCTCAACCTTATGTTGTTTTCCACAATATGCATATACCTGATTTTGGTGACATTCATGCTGGTAATGATTTAGGGATACAGAAGTATAGAAATTCCCTCATGTGAACCATCCTCTACCACTTTAGCCTTTTCTCATGTATCCACCTTGGAACCCCACCATTTCCATTATCACATCCTTCAATAGGTTGGGATTCCTATATTTGAAAGATACTTTCATCCTTGGTTTACCACAATACTATTTTGTATGTTTCATTAATTTGGTATATCAGATAGTATTCTTTCATATCATGGGTGTGCACGTCACATATTTTATATTACATAGATACATTATTCATCATTGAAAATTACAAAAGGGGAAATTTTAGACATCATGATTCTTGTGGAAAATATCATAAGATTATAACAATGTGCACACAATCCTACACAGATAGTTATCCTTTGTATGCCCCCTACTTCACAATCAATGCACTATAATCCACTTCACATCTCATACACTGAATTGGTAGAAAGCTTCTCTCATTTCTTACTCATGGATGATATTTACACCTCTAGAAAGGAATTAATCCAGTATTTGTACTCTTGACTACTTCAACACATAGAGTTGCTTCCAAAGCTTCACACAAATTGGTATATGTCTTATGTCACAAGGCCCTTGTCAAACGAAGTAAAAATCCTCCAAGGAATCACTTTACATGTTTTATTGGATTAATTTCATAAGATATTTTGGATAATAGAATCTTAAAAACATTCATCATACTCCCATACACTTTCAGATAAACTGTGCTTAATTTCCTTGATCCCATTGATATTATTATATTCAAACTATGGAATGTGGAACTCCAACAAAAATTCTTCACACAATGCATCATAATCCACTAAAGTGTGATGTGGATCATAATTTTTATACCGAATACATGTGTACCCTTAAAGTGTGGTGGAAAACTAGCTTTCCTTTCTATCAAGAGTTGTAATCCCTTTCGCTCTCCATAATAGGTCATCCTCCACACCCCCTTTACTCTGGAAAGTGTAGAGACATCTCAAACAAAACTTAAGGTGCCTTTTATTGTGGTTTTTTGGGTGGTGTTTGTTGAGATGATTCAGTGGTGGTTGTTATGGTTCCTCAGCATGGTGGCTGATATTAACCTTCAGAGCCTCTCACGCCACCTACAGTGATCTGCAGTCCTGAAGATGAAATCACTTGTGTCCCAATTTTTTTTTGAACTGAATACCTAATTTCCATGTTGTAGAATAAACTACAATATTTATTTCAACGGTCTATATGCCAAAACTCTATCATGATGACATACCTATTAAAAATGCTCCAAAATCACTTTCAAACATTGGTTCATGTTACGCAGCCATGTACATGTCCCTAATACAATGTGCTTCCTCAGATGAAACTAGAATAGTCCTACATGTATCTCCTTCCCAACATGGAGATCCTATTTTCTTATCTTCACTATGGTTCTCTTAAAGAACTACTTATAGATCTGGAATACATTTTTCAAGGTCTAGGTAACCAGGCTCAGTTAGATTGCATGCCCATGGTCCTCATTCATTTCTCAGATGAAATCTCATCAAAATATGATGGGGTCTCTCTACTACACTTCCCCAATGTCAAGAGGACATGATAATGTGGATCCTCATCTTCTATGGAGATCTTATTACTTCTGTCAGTCATAATTTATCTTGAAAACAATGTTGCATCAACTACCCTTTGTCATTGCTTCATGTACTTGTTCCTTCTTTCTTTCTCTCTCCAAAGTCATCACCACCATAACCAATGAAAGTACATTTTTTTGATTTAGCCTCTAGCTTGGTCCTATCATCCTTGTCTATATGACAAACACACCTCACATCCAAAAAGACTCTAAGAAAAATGAATAATCAACTTTCTTACCATACCAAGCCTCCTCAGGTATGCCTCCATCCAAGGCACTTGAGGGTCCTCTGTTTATCAAGTACACACACAGTTGTGCTCACCGCTTCTGCCCAAAAAGAAAGAGGCAGTCCTGCATGTAACCTCATGCTCCTAGCACGTTCCATTATTGTTTGTTCATCCTTTCTGATACCCCATTCTGCTGCGGAGTTCCTGGATTTTTTGCCTGCGGATTCCATTCTTAGAACAGTAATCATCAAATTCATTGCTGCAATACTCCCCTCCATTATCTGACCTGAGACATTTTAGCTTAAGACCTGTTTCATTCTCTACCAAGGCTTTCCATTTAACAAAAGTGTCAAATACATCAGATTTGTTTCTAATACAATAAACCCAAACTTTCCTTGTTCATGCATCATCAATAAAAGTAACATAATAACTTGAACCCCCAAGAGATGATACCTGAGCTGGCCCCCCACACATCAGAATGCACCAGCTCTAACTTACTCTCTTTCTTTGTAGGTCCAACCTTGAGAAACCTTACTCGCTTTGTTTCCCATATATGCAGTTCTCACAGAAATCCAAACCTGTTTCTGTATATCCAGGAAAATTCTTCTTTATGATGTTCATGCCCTTATGGCTCATATGACCGAGCCTATAGTGCCATAATGTTGTATCTGCATCTGAAGCCACAAGATTACAATCATTAGTACTATCAGTGGTTAAATACAAGGTTCCAACCTTCTTACCTCTTGCCACCACAAGAGCACCCTTGGTAACCTTCCAACCTTCCAAGAGTTGCTGTAAATATCACAGTACAACCATCACTTCCCAACTTGCCCTGCCGATTAAAACCTTGTTGAAATTTTATCTCAGCTCTCAACCAAAACTACAAGGTTATCTCATGGTGTTCCACAAATGTGTGTCCCTATTTCGGGAAAGGTATAAACTAACATATTCCTTATACCACCTTCATTTGGCCACTAGTTCTCTATGGCACATAAGAAATATTCAAGCTTTTATTCACACATGCACCTAGGTAACTGAGTTTTTTCCCAAGTTCCTAATCATGTGTGACTAATCATCCTCATGAATATTTCCTTTATCTTATGCCCAACCATATCATACATTCCATGTGCCTAATTTCCACAAGAAACACTAGTAGTGTCTCTAAAAGAGTGCGTGTCTTCCCACTAAAGTATGCCATCTTTATATGGTTACACATTCTCAAGGTCACGCATTGTGTGTGCATAAAACTATTAAGTTCCTCTTCAGTGATAGGATCAATGTATGGCACAACCTTCACATCATTCAGGGGTAAGACCATACATTCATCCTTATTCTCAAAAATAACATATCTAGATTTTTGAAGCATAGATTAATATTGGTTTTCATAACACTATATACATCCAAGTAGTGTTGGGAGTTATATACCTTATCCAACTCCAATAATTCAAATTACCCTATAAAAATTTTGTCCTTGAATGGTAATGGAAGCATCCTTCATTAACCCAAGAGGAATAACTCTTGTCTTGTTCACCATATACAACACATTAGAAGATGACTGTAATGGTGGTCTCCCTATACGGTGCAACCCATCCAATGTCAATACATTTACCTCTAAACCTATATAAATTAGAATGTTACTCACTAGCC
This sequence comes from Taxus chinensis, assembly GCA_019776745.2. Taxonomy (NCBI): domain Eukaryota; kingdom Viridiplantae; phylum Streptophyta; class Pinopsida; order Cupressales; family Taxaceae; genus Taxus; species Taxus chinensis. The sequence goes on along the minus strand of CM034154.1, from coordinate 289,339,761 downwards.
AACCATCAATCACTACATAGAATGTGATTTCTTTATCACACACATTGTATGGTGATAAATTTACATGAAGTATCTGACGGTCATGTTTAACTTCTATGTGTGGTACCTTCTTATGCAACCATTATCCTAAAAACGAGATGATATTGTTTTGTCTCAACATATACATATCTATTTAGATTAGCTACATATTTATGAGGGATCTTAATGTTCTTAATGTGTTACCATTTTCACGCCTGGTCCTTCAGGTACTAAATCTCACCTTGTAAGTCTCTTACACTCCCATGGTCTCTTAATAGACCTCATTCTAATGAGTAGTATCTGGATACTTGACATGTATGTTAGGAAATAAGGGATAAAATATGCGGAATAATCCCTCATAGAATCGCAACAGTAGAAACTAATATGCAGAAATTATTACAGATCTCAAATAAATTGTAGAATAAAATAACACAACACAAAGAGACAGTATTTTAATGTGTTCACCCAATTTGGGCTATGTCCACCAAGAATCACTTGCTCATATTTTATTACAAGCCACCACTCTCTCAATATACAATACCTAGATCCGTTTGGAGCTATGCTCAAAAAACTCTACAAAATTCACAGCGCGAATTCAAAACACATCTGCAATACATTTGCTTGTACATCTATCATATGCATAAGACCATATAAATTGACAACTACTTAAGTAGTTTTACAAAACCGTGGTATCAAAACCATGGGAAAAACCCGTCCCATAAACCTATGGGTAAAAAAACTCACCCATATGAGAAAAGCACGTTCCCGTCCTCCCCGATATGTCGGGTGCATTTTCGAGGCCAAAAAATTTTACGCCAAAAAATATTTACGAGGCGAGGATACATGAAAGTGTATAGTACTCTTAGTGTACAGTCTTCAACACTTTCACACATAAAAAATAGGCTCCATAACCTAACAATGTATAATTTCTTATCTCCTAATGAGGGGTTCTTATTTAAGTAGTTCATAGTGCTACTTTTGCACACATAGTAACCAACATAGGTTGGTAATTATGAATAAAACATATTTTTGGATCCCATGTTCTCATTATTCATGCACTGAACCTTGATCATTCTTGTTCCTTTGTCCTTATTCTTATTTTTACACATATGTTCATAAATATCAGGATATACCTCAACCTTATGTTGTTTTCCACAATATGCATATACCTGATTTTGGTGACATTCATGCTGGTAATGATTTAGGGATACAGAAGTATAGAAATTCCCTCATGTGAACCATCCTCTACCACTTTAGCCTTTTCTCATGTATCCACCTTGGAACCCACCATTTCCATTATCACATCCTTCAATAGGTTGGGATTCCTATATTTGAAAGATACTTTCATCCTTGGTTTACCACAATACTATTTTGTATGTTTCATTAATTTGGTATATCAGATAGTATTCTTTCATATCATGGGTGTGCACGTCACATATTTTATATTACATAGATACATTATTCATCATTGAAAATTACAAAAGGGGAAATTTTAGACATCATGATTCTTGTGGAAAATATCATAAGATTATAACAATGTGCACACAATCCTACACAGATAGTTATCCTTTGTATGCCCCCTACTTCACAATCAATGCACTATAATCCACTTCACATCTCATACACTGAATTGGTAGAAAGCTTCTCTCATTTCTTACTCATGGATGATATTTACACCTCTAGAAAAGGAATTAATCCAGTATTTGTACTCTTGACTACTTCAACACATAGAGTTGCTTCCAAAGCTTCACACAAATTGGTATATGTCTTATGTCACAAGGCCCTTGTCAAACGAAGTAAAAAATCCTCCAAGGAATCACTTTACATGTTTTATTGGATTAATTTCATAAGATATTTTGGATAATAGAATCTTAAAAACATTCATCATACTCCCATACACTTTCAGATAAACTGTGCTTAATTTCCTTGATCCCATTGATATTATTATATTCAAACTATGGAATGTGGAACTCCAACAAAAATTCTTCACACAATGCATCATAATCCACTAAAGTGTGATGTGGATCATAATTTTTATACCGAATACATGTGTACCCTTAAAGTGTGGTGGAAAACTAGCTTTCCTTTCTATCAAGAGTTGTAATCCCCTTTGCTCTCCATAATAGGTCATCCTCCACACCCCTTTACTCTGGAAAGTGTAGAGACATCTCAAACAAAACTTAAGGTGCCTTTTATTGTGGTTTTTTGGGTGGTGTTTGTTGAGATGATTCAGTGGTGGTTGTTATGGTTCCTCAGCATGGTGGCTGATATTAACCTTCAGAGCCTCTCACGCCACCTACAGTGATCTGCAGTCCTGAAGATGAAATCACTTGTGTCCCAATTTTTTTTTGAACTGAATACCTAATTTCCATGTTGTAGAATAAACTACAATATTTATTTCAACGGTCTATATGCCAAAACTCTATCATGATGACATACCTATTAAAAATGCTCCAAAATCACTTTCAAACATTGGTTCATGTTACGCAGCCATGTACATGTCCCTAATACAATGTGCTTCCTCAGATGAAACTAGAATAGTCCTACATGTATCTCCTTCCCAACATGGAGATCCTATTTTCTTATCTTCACTATGGTTCTCTTAAAGAACTACTTATAGATCTGGAATACATTTTTCAAGGTCTAGGTAACCAGGCTCAGTTAGATGCATGCCCATGGTCCTCATTCATTTCTCAGATGAAATCTCATCAAAATATGATGGGGTCTCTCTACTACACTTCCCCAATGTCAAGAGGACATGATAATGTGGATCCTCATCTTCTATGGAGATCTTATTACTTCTGTCAGTCATAATTTATCTTGAAAACAATGTTGCATCAACTACCCTTTGTCATGCTTCATTGTACTTGTTCCTTCTTTCTTCTCTCTATATTTCTTCCTCTAGGGCCTTCATCATCCTCTCTAGTCTTACTCCTTCCCCTGCACATGGTTGGGATTTATCTAGCCATAGGTACTCTCTCAAGTCATAGTTATATCATCAAGATCTTGATAGATAACAGTATCACACACAAATCCCCTTGGCTCACGTAAGAACTTGAACTCGGCTTCATCAGGGAAAAACTACATCGATATTGCATACTCTAAAGTATATTTGTATAGTACAACTTTCCACTAATGATTTAAATTTCTAGTCCATGTTTGAGTCAAATCAAAGAGAGTCTGATAATCATTTGTGTCCAAACTCTCTTCTTTGGGTAGAAATCTTTCTTTGATTATTATGTTGTTAGCCATGTAACAAATCTACTGGGAAAAATATGAAGAATGTCTCACACAAGCATCCATAAAGGTTGTCTTCCACCCACTTCCACTCATTAAAATAAAGTCTAGTTCTATATCTTTGTGCAAATGTGTCTTGGTGATATTCTACCCAAATCTCAATACTCTCCAAACATATTCGATATGTCAACTGCATGGAAAATATTGGTAGATAACTTGAAAAGAGGTTTTAAAAATGAAACCAAAATGTATTATTTTATTAACCCAAATCATAGTTAGGCATGCTAGCACCTCATCTAGAAATAATTGGAATCTCATCTGAAGCACACATAGCTACCAGGTCCCTACTTTATGTTTCTTATTAGAGTGTTAGCATTCATGTTTACCATGAACAAGGAATTCATTCGTGCATAAACAATAGTCATAAATGTGGTAGTTTGGAGACATTTATAATAAGGAAACAAAAAATCATGATCAATAACACTTACATTAACATCATAAGCATAACAACATTACATAATCAAGAAGTTTGAATACATTACCATTCCTTATCCATTGCAAAATACCATGAACAATACATAAATGAGTAGGTGATTATAATAAATTTTAGTACATCCATGTGTTGGACCATGTGTGTACCCATATAGACAAAAACCATACTCCAAACTCTATAAATATAAAAGTTCAAAGCACAGAACTCACTACTGACTCAATCTGCACTCTAGACTGTCAAAATATTAGTACCTATCAATATTTATAGGGTAAGGTCTTTCCCTTCACCACTCATGCACTTTCCTAATAATAGGTGTGCGTATAAAAATAACCTACATTCTCTTAATAATAGATCATCCTAAATATAACATGCTTTAATTCCTATTTTTATCTTGATCCATGTGTGCACTTTATCCTTATTTTCATGTGATTTTTCCAATAATATCCCTTTCTTGGCCACCAATTCATCTATCTATTCTCTAATTTTAGACGTTTTCCTTATCGAAACTCTAAATTTACTTTTTTATTTTTATCCCTCACCTTGGAAAAATGGCTAAGTCCTTTCTCAAGTTCCTGTATGAGTGCAACCCCACACGCCAACCTATTTTTTCACTATATGACTCCCCCCTTGCACTCTATCTTGGTCCTCTATGTATATGTTTCTGTGTACATAGCCCGTATTTTGTGTTGATACTTAGAATTTTCTCTGACCAATATACACCCATGAATGCATGCACCAAGACCAAGGTACTAAGGAAGAGATGGCCTCCACAATCACCATATATATCATTCCTAGGTGATTCAAAAAAGGTGTTGAGGGATAGGTTTTAGAGTACGATCCCCAATAAAATAATGATTGGTTAGGAGGTACTAAAATAAGTAGGATGATTGTCTTGCACCATGAAAATGCTATCATGGAGCATGCATACGCATGTAGAAGAGATGGAATTTGAGATAAGAAAAATGTCCTTTTCTAAGTTAACATTAACAAAGGAGCCAATTAAAATGTAAAATATTGATGACCACATGAAATTAACCAATGAATAGGTATGTAATTCCCTAAATAAGATGACGGTTGAGGTCATGCATAAGAACTTGGACAAGGGGGCCACCATGCGGGTCATGGTAGAGGATAAGAAGGAAAAAGAGTTTGATATTCAACAACTGAAGGAGGATTTAAAGGGGGAGAAAAACTAGACAATGAAAGTGTATCATGGGCCAACAAACTAGTTAGTTAGATTATAAGTGCATGCCCCATATTGGTAATCCAAGCTAGGAAAAAATATAACATAGAGATGGAGTATCTTGAGGAATTCGTAGATATGCTACTTCTTAATATAAAGAGTGTTATGGGACCATCCGCAGAAGATATGGATGAGTCAAAGAAGAGGAATAAATAGGAAGTGGAGGCCAAAATAGTGGAGTGTGATGTAATAATCACTAAGGTCAAGGAAGTAAATAATAAATCTGAATTAGCATTTGATAGATGCAAACATTGTGACCCCATCCTGAGCATGTGCATTGTGAATTAGGAGGAGGAGATCAAGGAAATTTAGAAAAAAATAAAAAATTAATAAGCTTTAGCGAAATAAAGTCATGGATGAAACATCAGCGCAAAGCGACTTAATTAAATCCATAAAGGAGAAACTTGAATTGTGGATCAAGGAATTTTATTTATTGGTCATGAAAAGAATGGCTGTTATGGGAGTGATCGCATAGTTTAATGTGGTGGTAAAGGATCTTAAGGAGAAATTTTATGAGATGAAATTTGATAAAATATCAAGAATTATTGAGGCCTATCTAGGGAATGATGTAAAGAAAATAGTTCCTAGAGCTCCTTCATCCTCCTGAGGTGTGATTTTAGAAGCGTGCAAAATGGTGAAGTATTATTCTTGATTCATGGAGTTTTCCCCTTATTATTTATTCTTCAATATTTATTTATTCATTCATTCTTTGGATAAGTAAGTTGGATGACATATTTATGAGGATAGGAAATTAATTTAGTGTGGGGTGATGTTGAGTGAATAAAATTCCTAAGTACTAGCCATGTGTAGAGGTTAGACACCACATGCAAGGGATGCACAAAGGGACACACACATGTAAGAAGGATAAGTGTGTGAAGGTTCACGCATGAGCATACAAGGTTTTGGACTCAGTCAATTTTCTAGAACTTGACTACAAATAGTAAAGGAGAGATGGAGTGGCATCCAAGAATTGATCCAAATATAGAAAAAAGGATAACTTCAGACACATACAAAGGATCTATAATCAGGAAAACCACATACAAAGAAAGGATAAAGAACACACATGGATTAGGCTAATAATAGGATTAAAGAATGTGATGCAGGAGAATTAAGGAGTTGGAATGTATTAAGGTCATGTTTTTCTTCCCATGGATGGGTTTTTTATTGATAGAGTCAATGAAAATGTAAGGGTGAGGATAAGAGTGGAATCTTATGTGTGCAAGTAGTGTAAAAAATATGAAAATAGTTGTTTTATGCCTAAATAAGACCATATTGATAAATTATGAGGTGTCAATCCAGTTGAAACCAAGTTGAGAGATCTTTGGTATCATTTTTCATGATTTCCTAATGTTAAGAATATGGTTGATCCCATATAGGAGCTAAATAGTCCAATTTAAGAGGCTATACTAGAGAAGAATAGGGAGAGTCAAGCATACTAGCCGTGAAATGAAGATTATATAAGGAGAAATGATAATAAAAAGATGTAATAGAGATGAGACACGAATAAGAAAGATGTAAGTTTTGTGTTACAGACATTAAAATGAGTCTCCTCATGTTTTCATGGCTAAATGTATGGACTATATATAATGATCCTTGTTTTGGCCGAGACTTGAACTTTGACAGTCATTCATAAATGCACTTTCCTTGAATTATGAATGCATGAGTAGGTGAGGGAAGATACAAATAGCCATCTTGAATTTTTATAGGTCTTAAAACACCCTATTATTTCTTTTAGCTGAATTTATTCCCTCTCAGGACCTAACGAGGGCATCATATTGTTTAAATTCTATCCATTGAAATTTCATGATTTTCTTGGAGAATATCTATCCATAAGATATTTGGAATGTTGTCAAGAAACGTTTTTGGATGGACAAATTTGTGGGTTTCTTGCTAATTCTATGGGAATCTAAGTCCCTCTACTTAAACTGTTTAACTTCTATGTTTGCATACACATAAAAAGGTGGATTTTTGTAGTGGCCTTTTGACCGAGGATCCAACAGGGGCACTCCATTGACCCTGCGAAAAAGATAGAAATTTCTTACTAGAGAGGAATTTTACTATAAAGTGGGAAAGAGGAGTGTGAAATGAGATAGGAGAACTAATGTTGCAGGTAGAAAAATCATATTCCTACACACACTAGTTAGAAATTTCAACTCATGTATTAAATTTAAGAAGAAACAACTCTACAGATGGAAACAAGACCCATTAGAATTTATGAGCACAAAATATCAATAAATCCCTTAGTCAAAAAAGGCTAGCAAATCCTTATTCTATTGATGCTCAAGTAGAAATTGTACATATTGTTGGAATGGAGGAAAAATAGTGAGGGGGAAATGGAATAAAATGGCTATCTCCTTTGTTATCTCAAAGTATAATGCCCTCTTGAGTTTATAAAATCTATCACCAACCCCTTTGAAATGGGAATGGATTTACAATTTAAAGGAATATAAAAGACTCTTCAACTTCCTGGTCACCCTCTGTATGCCATATTTCTTACTTTATATTGTCTTTATTTCTACCAAATATTATTTCCCTTTTATAAAATCAAGGTGAATTTATATACATTATGTGTCTAAAGTCACCTTTCGATGACTTAAAGGAATATCAAAAAGAACAAACCCCAACGAAGAATTAGAATATTTGAAGAGAGATAAAGTTCATGGGAACAAAGAGAAGAGAGAGAAGAAGAGAATATGTCACTCCATATGAAGCTAGATAATCCGTGTTGATGGAAAGATCCAACGTGATGAAACTCTAAATCTTTGAACTCTTTGTAACCTGTGAAAATCCTTAAAATTGGCTCATAGATGCTTTGGAAAGAGTGTTTAAAAATTTTGCCGAATGGTTCTATTGATGACCATGAACACGACTCATGAATATTCCCTCAGAAGAGATAGGAACTCAAAATTGGCCCTTCAAAGTTGAATGAATTTTTTTGCCAATGACCACAACTTCCAGCTTTTGACCCAAACCATGTAGTGAGTGTCAAAAGACACTGTCAGGGTCTCTTAAGATGATTTCTAAAATATCCATGAGAGATTCCAAAGATGATTCTTATGAAAATGTTATGACCCACTAGTGAGGATAAAATATTGAGGAGATGGGTATTGAATCTTGGTGAAGGTAATATTCAGTGATGATTCCCATTCTATAAACTTTAATACTGCCGTCTTTTAACACTTACTATACCTAGGAAGGGAAGTTTACTATTTTTAGTAAGGGTCATGATTTACCTCTCCAAACTCCAACTACAAATGTCATCTTGAATGTTCAACATTCAGAATGCTCCTTTTGTGAAATACACTCTCTAGAATGACTTACTATTTTTAGTAAGTTCTAATAAGATGACTTACGATTTCTAGTAAGTATGAAAAATCAACTCCTTCGAACCTCACTTGGATATTACAACTCAAACTCCTCTTTATCCCCGTGTTCCTCTCACCTTCTAGACCAATTTGTTATTTTTAATAGGTGTTTATGAAACCACTTAATATTCTTAATAAGTGTCAATTCTGGACTAAGACAACCCTTTTAATGAATTTCACCTGTAATACCTTCTCTGTGTGCACCGCCTCGTTTGTAGTTTCCTCAGATTGTGACTTACCCAAAATAGTAGTCTCCCATGTAGAAGACCTACTATTTTTAGAAAGAAAGCTTCTAGTGGTCAGATCATGACAAAATGAAGTTTTCTGATATGGTTTTTTACCCAATATCACCCCTCTGAAATTTTAGGCTTGCCTAATCACTAGTTCGTGAGATTTTCAAATTTCAAAATTTTCACTTGACGGTAGTTCTAGACATGACAGTCATTTATGGACCTTTAAATTTACAAGTCTATTTTTTTCTCCATTCACAAAAAAAACATATTTCTAATATGGGTTTTTTCTTCTCGTTTGACCAGTGAAATTTCTCTTCACACCGATTGTTGGTTTGACAGGAAATCCAAGTTTTGTCGTTGTTGAGCCAAAAGGGAGATTTCCTCACTTTGAGTGATTTTTGTGGAAGAAAGGGTATTTTAAGATGAGGTTTAAATGGCCTTGAATATTGAATAATGCAACAGGAAATGGTTATTCATTTTGTGGATCCGTTAGCAAGATATATTCGAATCTTCGTCCCATGGCAACAGAGTTTTCAAATGAATTTATTTGTTCTTCTCCTTTGTACTTCATTCTATGTTATTTTACAATCATTCCTTCCTATTAAAACTATTTATTTTGGTGGAGTTGAGGATCTACTTGTAATGGTAGAGCTAGTTTAGAGTAATAATGGTGAACTGTGCATAGGTATGAGTATAGCAATTGTAGGTTATAAACTGTGGAGAAGAAGAAGTGGGAAAAAATGGCTAAGTGTGAGTTTTAAAGCGTTTAAAAATTACATGGTAGGGTTGGGGTGAATTTTTGTGTGTTTGATGTCCCTTAAGAAATAAGGAGTGAAATGGACATCAATTTTCATGTCGCTCATCATCTCGATACTTGGCAAAAATCTGATGGCTAGGCATTTGGCTCCACTAGCTCTTGGAGGCTGGGAATTCACATTGAAGAGGGTCATATGGATGACCCCAGGGTTGGGATAATTTTAATTTCCCTCATGTACCTGATCTCAAAGGGATGAATGGACTTCAATTTTCATGGTGCACCTAGTTTTCCCACTTGTCACAATCTTAGCGATTGAGGGGATGAGCTCCGACAAGCACCTGGGAGCTGAACTGGTGATCCGGGAGGTTTCATGTGTGACCAGAGGGTTTTTTATGGCTGTGAGCATTTTCTTTTCCCTCATGTCCCTTTTCTTGAGGGACAAAAGTAACATAAAATTACACCAGGATCATGGAGCTGACACATGTCCTCTTACAAATTTGACTAACTGCGGAAGCCTTCCTAGAGGATGACTTAAAACAACGGTAACTTGAGCTCCTGATGGAATTTTCATTCTAAAATTGATATGATTTTGAATAAAAATGGCCTTATGAATCTAATTGTGGGGTTCTCAGCTCTTAATTCCTTCATTTACAACTTGAAAAAGTGGATTTTTGTTCTAGTTCCATGGTTGAGCCTGGAGAAAACAAGATATAAACCTATTGTGCCAAAGTATTGTGAAAATATGATTTCAACGTCTTATGGGATTTGAATTCTCTTTCTAAATATTTCTCTTTTAGCTCCTAACTCTTTCAAAATATCCTAAAATCACTTCCTGAAGCTCAGTAGCATTTTCAATTCTATGTGCTACCTAGGCCTGTGAAAAAATTGTTTAAATACCTATTGTGCTAAGGTTTTGTGAAAAAAATGAACTCACCATCTTGTAGAGAATTTAATTCCCTTTTTATGATGCCTAATTTTGTTCCTAACTCTATCTAGAGCTCCTGGAATAACTTATTGAAGCTCGAGATATTTTCTGGCCTTGTGTACTGCCTAGGCTTGAGAATCCTATTTTTTATGAATCTTCCTCAACTGCTCCAAATATTTCCCGAATCTCCAAAAATAAATTCCTCAATGTTATTAGACCTTAAATTCATCTCCATGTCATATTTTTCTCCTCTTTTTTGATCCATGTGGTTGCATCAATCTTAGGAAGGCTAGTGTTAGCCCTTTCCAATGTTGCCTAGTGTTGGTACCAAAATTTGTTCTCCTTTTCAGTCTAAGAGCATCAAAGATATGGCATGAATCTTGAAGATAGATAGATCACAATGTATGTCATTTTGTAGCCAGGGATGTGATCTAACTAGCACTAAAATTTGTGGAGAGATGGATAGCACTCAAATAGGACATGATCTTGTCCTAACTGTTTTAGCTTGTGCCTTTCAACCAAGGTAAGAGGACCTATTTTGTAACCCTCAAATGGTGAAGGAGATGAAGATATCCCTCAATTTGTGCAAGCAGTATCAAAAGGGCCTTGGGAAAATATAATCAACACTCCAAATCTAACTTTCACAATTTGTCACTTCCATATTATGGATATAATTTCAATGCAAGGCAAGGGTTACTAAAGATCATTTTGAAATCCTGATCTATTCTGCATACTTTAGCAAATGGATTTTGATCTTCTATGGGTATACAAATCAAAAAAGGGGTGAAACATAGGGTGGGATAAGTTATTTAGAATGATTGTTGGTGGGATATTGGCAAGACAAACTTGACTATGCCAGATCTTTGACAACATCTACATACATTTGAACAACTATCAAATAAAATGCTTCAAAACAGTCAGGATGTTCTTTCAACTAGAAGAGATACACAAATGGAAGCCCAGGTTTGCACTCTTCACACAATATTTGAGACCTCAACACAAAAGCTTCAGTTAAAGGACTCAATTAAACATCAAAATCTCTGATCAAATCATGCCTAAGGTACCCCCAAAGGCTTACAAGCAATCTCTGTCAACAAATGAAGGTGAAGTGATTTTAAATTAATTATTTTCAATGCTAGAGGAAATCCCTTCTAACAAATGAAATTGTAAATGCCACTAAACTATCAATTAGGATGAGATCTGTGTGATTCCTAAAGATTTCAATGCAAGATTGCAACAAGAAAAAGGAAAACTGTTTGCAGACATTTAAACATGATAACAAACATCATATTGCCCAAAATAACATAGATTAATTAAAAATCTTGTTAGATTCATCAGCAGGGGAGAGTTTTAGGAACAATATTAGAGCTGTGTGATGGCTATACACTTGTAACCAACTCAACATGAATGAAGATCTAACACAAAAGACATTAACTAGGTTTTTTGGAGGGTTTCTCATAAGATGATCTTCTCTCAAAAATTTCTCGCGATTTTCAACTTCCTGACCTTTTACATGTCTCAAAACATGTATTATATATCTCTCTATTACATCTAACCCTTCTTTCCTAAGAAAAGAATATGCCAAACATCAAGTTTATTACAAAATTTCATCATGATTCGCAGACAGGGATGTTTAACATATTTGTAACAAAAGTTGCTAGGTGTTTCCAAAAAAGGGGAATCATTGAGGATTTTTGCATCATAGTTTCAACTGAGAGCATGTTTTTCCTCCTTCTTTCATGCAGCATGCTCCTCTTCATCATTTTAACTTTATCACTTTCCAAATTTTCTTCTGCAACTTTTGGATATGATGTTTTACATTTTTGGATGGGTCAGGGAAAAAATTCATTTCAAAAACATCTCTGATATTCAAATTTATCCTCAAAACTGATTGCATTGGTCCTTGCAGGCACAAATGACACAAATTTGTCAAAAAATTTGGTTAAAATTGATGCAAGAAACTCATCTCCAAACTTCCTAGAGCTCAAATGGTGGCTAAACTGAAAAATGCACAGTTACCGTTGATTTTCCTTTCTCCCTTCAATCTGAGCCCTCCACATGTCACAATGTGATCAGAAATTGGTTTGAGATCATTTTTTGACATTTCAACACTTTTGAAAAATTGTAAAAATTTGACATTTTTCTCTCCGCCCTTGAGATTTGGCTTTGACACGTGGCACAATATGATTAGATCTAGGGTCACGACTCAATTTTACGACATTTCCACCATTTTTTGGAAAAAGGAAAAATTTCCACAATTATCTCCATGTGGACCTGCACCTCCCCTTCTATCCCTGACACATGTCACAAAATGACTGCATATGGTTGCAAGCTGTGTGTTCAATCCTTTGAACATTCTTACCTCTTATAGGATAAAAGCTAAAAATTTCCACATAGACTCCGATGCTCTAGAATCCCTTCTTTTGATCTAAGCCATACACATGGCCTCAACTGCATGACCATTGATGGGAAGTTACGACCCCATTTTGCAAACTTTAACGCCATTTCATGCCAAAGGGAAACAATATCAAATGTTCCTCCACACTCTTAGACCCAAAGTTTCGCCTCTGACCCTGCCACATGTCTCCACTCATGATTAGCCATTGTGGACCCGCGGCCCTTTTCAAATTACCACTTTTATCCCCATTTTGTCACCAAAAAGAAAAAAAATTCATAATTTCCTTTAGTGGCCACACAGCCTTCATAACTTTTATTCTGCCTTGTGTCATAATGTTGATTGGCTTAAAAAACCCACGGCCTTTTTCACCACTTTTTCTCCCTTTCTCCAAAAAGCAAAAAAATTCTAAATCCTCCGCCAACCTTCCATCCTACTGTTGATGAAAACATGATACGTGTCCACCTCTAATTCACAGATGGGCCTTACGCTCCAGATTTTTTACCTTAACCTCCATTTTCACCAAAGGAAATTTTTCCACTAAGTGCCTCCGCATGACTCTACCCCTCCACTGTTTTGACTTTTCCTAACTGCCATGTGTCACCCTCTGATTGGCTGAGGGCTTGTGGAAAGCTTGTAGGGAAAATTTAGCACTTTTTGTAAAAACTAAAAAACATGCTAAGTTACTTAGAGCAAACCCGCCGAATCTTGTCCAACCTCAAATGGCCACGTACGTGATAAGATGTTTGAGCTAAAATTTGACGAGCAAAGGATGCCCATATGACCGTAAAAAAATGTAGAAAAATTGCCAACAACGCCCTATGAATTCTGAGGATTAAATTGATGAGCAAATGACGCCTGTCTAACAATCAAAACACAGAAAATGCCAGGGATTCCCTAGAATGCAATTTTTTGGCTAAAAATGCGTGAAATTTCTTTTTATCGAAATTGAACCAACTGGAAAGTATGTTTTCAAAGCATTTTTATCAACCATGACAATTGGATTTTCAATGGCATACAAGTCTAAAACAAATAATTTCAACCTCTAAAGGCTAGGAAAACACGGGAAAAATGGCAAAGGCATTTGAATCGGGCAAAATTTATGGCAAAAGGCAGGGAAAACTTAGACATTCCTTCAAAATGGTGCAACAATGGAGAAAAAACAAACAACTCAAAGTATTTAAACTTACGGTACGAGTTGTTTTTCATCAAATTCGAAGGATGGGAAGATCCAAAGCCATTTTTTCTCAAAAACAGGGCAAAAACACACTTCTCCTTAGCAAATTAGGGCAAGGTAATGAGTTTACAAACAATCCAATGCACAAGAATGGAGCTACAACTTGACATCATCGATTTCATGAGGAAAATATTTTTCAAAGCACACATAGCAAAAGGGGAAACATTGAAAAATGGTAGAGGATAAAAATGGGCACCAACATTGGCTCCTGCTCAGGGATGGTACACTCCCAGTGAGTTCCATAAGAACAAAAGTAGACTAACTGCCAAAATAATCCATTGGGAAAATGATGTCATAAGCCAAAGCCACTAAAAAGCCAGTTGAGAAATCAACAAAAATGGCTGCCACACACCAAGGCAAACCATGAACTGACAAAAAACAAAAAACAAAGCAAAAGCCAAACACTATACACTGTACAATTTGGTAAGCAAACCTTGATTTAAAGAAAACAAATCAAGGGTAAACCCCAAATGTCCTCCATGTTGGATATGACCATGCCAAGAGGTTTTGATATGTTTTTATCAACTAGAAATATCCCTCTTTTTCTTCTTTGTTTAATTTGTAAACCATCCAGTTTCTTTGAAGCTCCTCCATTGTGTTTAGGTCAAACCTTTTAACATTTTTCAAGGCTGAATCAAGGACCAAATTTCTAGAAAAAACAACATACTTAGGAGATATGTTTTCAACAACTTCATACTCCTTGAAATCCATAAAATTCACAAAGTGATCAGTACTAGCATCTTGCCTGCAAAACTTCATAAGATGCATTGTTTGGGTCTTCAATAAGGTACAACATATTTTTCTCTTGATATAAATTTGACTAAATTTCCTTTAGTGGGGATGGGGGCATAAGACATGTCCATTTGGACACTCCCACCAACACTTACAACCCATTTCCTTGATAATAGCATACCCCATTTGGCAGGGAAATCAACAATCCACAACATCCAATTTTAAATTCCTCCCAAGATAAGATGCAAGTTGCACCACCAAACCCTTCATACAACCAACTACTGGAACTTCTCTTGAGTCCATGGAATTACACTTTCCTTAGGCTGTTTTCACTTTGATATCCAACTCATTCGTGACTTTGAGAGGCATGACCTTGCATGATGCATTGGAATCAAACATACAATTATGAAGTAGTCTATCCTTTATGATCAAAGTTGTAAAGAATGGATCAACATTCAATTAGGAATCAACCAAGGATGTCCCCAATTATACCTCAGGTGTTTCTCCAAGATCCTCTAATGTTGGTGGTGTTTCAAGGTTTGTAATGATTTGAGGAGGATTTTCAACAATGTTTACATTTCTACTTGGAGTACTCTTTTCTTTTTTCAAACTTAGGTACTCAAATGCTCTCTTCTTATGCTCAGGAATCTTAAGCAACTCAATGATTGGAACACTCACTTTGATTTGGCTCAATACTTGGGCTATGTCATAGGGAACATTCTTTGGCAAGGCAATATTGGAACGAAGACAAGAAAATTCATTAGATGGCAAGGGATTCTTGGTAGTTTGGTCATGAGGAGGACTATAAATTTTTCTTGGGACAGCAGATATTTTGGTAGGTGTTTCTCTTCTTGGAGCTTCTTTGGGAATACTTATAAGCAAGGGCCTTTTAGGTTTGACTTGATTCCCAACTCCCTTAACAACCTTGCTCCTAGTGTTATACTCTTTCTCTTGAGCCACAACAACATTCATTAACAATTTTCTATCTTCCTCCGAAGGTATACCTCTATCATACGTCTTGATCATCAAATCTCTTAAGTATTCAAAATCATTGTTAGGAATTTCAATATCTTGCACTACATCAACTTCAAGAGTATGAGAGGTAAGAAGGATTTGTACCCATTTGATGCAATCCCAAAAGGTTACAGCTATCCTTCCACGTATTACCTTAGTTGATGTTGCTCCTTCTTGTGAGCTTAAAGAACAACCCACCATGGAGATATCATCATCAATACCATCATCATTATTAGCTTCACCATCTTGTTGGTCCACTTCACATGGAGGATGGGGTAGAAAACACCTATCAAACCAATCAATATCAGTAACTTCCTCAATAACAACAACCATAGTAGTTAGGGGATTAGGTAACACTCTTCCTTCACGTGCTTGAGGATGTCTATTTGTAGACCCCATGGGTCCTTTCCCCCGATCATCAGATCTCTGATCACCTTAGGATGATTGGAAAATCGGTCATGGTTTTGTTATTTTTACTAACCTTGTGAAGTCTACCCAATTCCCTTCTCAGCTCTTGCAAACTTATAGGAAATATCTTTAATAGCCCCTGCCAGAGTTTTCACCACTTCCTCTAAGACTACACTCTTGCTTGCTTGAGCCTTGTCAGGGTTTATCAACTTTACACCATCTCTCTTGAGAGGTTTCCCAATTTCTTTGATATTGTTTTCAATCTGCAATGCCATGGTGAAGGCCTGCCTCAAATTAGCAAGGTTTTTGTCTCTTAAGTAGTAGGATGCCTTCTTAGAAAATTCATCTGCATATTTAATTAAACAAGATTGATCACAAGGCATTAGATTACCAGGCAGCCTTCTCAAAGTTTTGTTAAACCTTGTGTTGAAGTCATGAAATAATTCATTGGGGTTCTTCCTGATATTTTCAAATTCAGACAAGAGAAATATAGGATCAGTCTTGTCACCATATTTCAATCTAAATGCATTATTCATTTCATTCCAATAGTCAATAGAATTATAAGGTAGAGCCTTATACCAATCCCTTGCATCCTCTTCTAGTGTATGAATGAACAATTTAATATACACATCTTCATCATCAATCTCAAATTGCTCCATCATATTAATAAAGAGTTTCAAATGCTGATCACCTATTGTAGCATTCTTCCCTTGTAACTTTGGAAATATACTTCTAACTTCCTGAGGCACGGCATTAGGATAACATTCCATTCCCCTAAAAAATTTTGGGCCAAAGGTATTGACCACAAATGGAGGCCTAGGTGGAGGCTGAGCCATGTTGTCTAGTGGGGGTGATCTTGGGGATGACACAAGCTGATGAGGAGTGCAATGTCTTTGGGGCTCAAGAATGTGATTCACAAGATTGATATTCTCTAGGTGCTGATTTTATTGGAAAGTTTTACTAGAATTGAAACACATGGTCGTAGATTGAAGAAGGAACACAATAGGTACAGTAGAAGGACCTTCACTAGTTGAAGTAAAACAAGTTTATGAGAAGATTTCTTGAATCAGAATCACTGGAAGAAGAGTGATAATACTTTATTAAAGGTTGATCTCTCTCACTAATGGATATACCTTTGCTTGATGTCTAACCTTCAACAACCTTCCAAACTTTTATTTCCTCTAAAACTATTTTTCCCAATTCTTGAAATAACTTTCTATTTAGGTCCCTCTTGAAGAGATATGTTCTTCCTTCCAGTTTTGCATGGAGATTAGCAACACAAAAATAAATGACAAAAATCTAAGACACTGGTATTTATCAAGATCAAATCAGCATGGAGTCGCCACCAAGGACTTTCACCCTAGTTGTGCAAATGCACTAAAATACTCTATCAAATACCTATCAGCACTAAAAATATTGCCAAAATTTATAGATCAGACCTTCCTTTTCTTGAATCTATCAACCAAAAATGCAAATGAAGTGCAACTACTGTTGGAAACTAATAAAATTGCAGACATAGTTTGAAACCTTTCCATACATCTTGCAAATCTGAGTATAGAATGATGCTTTAAAAATATATTTGCAGATAGAACTTGCAAGAGACATTACTAGGGTTTGATATGCATTCCAATATTTCAATTACGTATGCACATGGATTAGATTGAACTAAGAATGTCCCCGGAAACGGAGCCACTTGTGTTAACGGGCTCACAAGAATATGAACTGGGAGCAGATTAACAAATTAGTCTAGATATTGCATTCTTCATCCCTGGCAATGGAGCCATTGGTGTTGGTATCCAAATTTGTTCTCCTTTTCAGTCTAAGTAGCATCAAAGATATGGCATGAAGCTTGAAGATAGGTAGATCATGATGTATGCCATTTTGTAGCCGAGGATGTGATCTAACTGGTACTCATATTTTTGGAGAGATGAATAGCACTCAAATAGGACTTGATCTTGTCCTAATTGTTTTAGGTTGTGCCTTTCAACCAAGGTAAGAGGACCTAGTTTGCAACCCTCAAATGGTGAAGGAGATGAAGATGTCCCTCAATTTGTGTAAATAATATGAAAAGTGCCTTGGGAAAATATGATCAACACTCCAAATATGAATTTCACAAGTTGTCACTTCCAGATTATGGAGATACTTTCAATGCAAGGCAAGGGTTATTGAAGATATTTTGAAATCCTGATATATTTCTGCATACTTTAGCAAATGGATTTTGATCTTCTATGGGTATACAGGTCAAAATAGGGGTAAAACAAGGTGGGATAAGTTGTTTAGAATGATTTTTGGTGGGATATTAACAAGAAAAACTTGACTATGCCAGATCTTTGACAACCTCTACAACATTTGAACAACTATCAGATAAAATACTTCAAAATAGTCAGGATGTTCTTTTAACCAGAAGAGATACACAAATGGAGGCCAAGGTTTGTACTCTTCACACAATCTTTGAGACCTCAACACAAAATGCTTGAGTTAAAGGACTCAATTAAACATCAAAATCTCTAATCAAATCAGGCCTAAGGTACCCCCAAAGGCTTACAAGCAATCTCTGTCAACAAATGAAGGTGAAGTGATTTTAAATTAATCTTATTTTCAATGCCAGATGAAAGCTCTTCTGACGAATGAAATTGCAAATGCCACTAAACTATCAATAAGGATGAGATTTGTGTGATTCCTAAATATTTCAATGCAAGATTGCAACAAGAACAAGGAAAACTATTTGCAGACATTTAAACATGATAACAGACATCATATTGCCCAAAATAACATAGATTAATTCAAAATATTGTTAGATTCATCAATAGGGGAGAGTTTCAAGAACAATCTTAGAGCTTTGTGATGGCTATACACTTCTAACCAACTCAACATGAATGAAGATCTAACACAAAAGAAATTAACTAGGTTTTTTGGAGGGTTTCTCAGAAGATGAGATTCTCTCAAAATTTTCTCATGATTTTCAATTTCCTAACCTTTTGCATGTCTCAAAACATGCATTATATATCTCTCTATTACATTTGATCCTTCTTTCCCAAGAAAATAATATCCTATGGCATCTTAGTTTGTTATAAAATTCCATCATGATTCGTAGATAGGGACGTTTAACATATTTGCAACAAAAGTTGCTAAGTGTTTTGAAAAAAGGTGAATCATTGAAAAATTCACATCATTATCCATTGTGGAGGAATTTTTTTCCTCATTCTTCAAAGCATGCCCCCTTCTTTCATTATTTCATCGGTATCCCTCAAAAATTTGACTCAGTAACTTTTGGATCTAATATTTCACATTTTTGGATGGGTTAAGGTAAAAATTTATTTCGAAAACATCTCTGATCTTCAAATTTATCCTCAAAAGAAATTTTATTGGTCCTTGTAGGCACAAACGACATGAATTTTCCAAAAATTTGATCAAAATCAATGTAAAAAATGCATTTCCACACTTCCTGGAGCAAAAATGGCGGCCAAACTAAAAAATGCATAGTTACCATTGATTTTCCTTTCTCCCTTCAATCTGAGCCCTCCACGTGTCACAATGTGATTAGAAATGGGTTTGGGATCATTTTTTGACATTTTAACACTTTTGGAAAAAAGTAAAAATTTGACATTTTTCTCCACCCCTCTGCCCTTGAGATTTGGCACTGACACGTGTCCCAATGTGGGTCCCAATTGGAATCAGGGTGGCTCGATTCTTACACATTTCCACCTTTTTGGAAAAAAGGAAATTTTTCAAAATTATCCAGACCCACATCTTTGCTTCTATCCCTGACATGTGGTCACTGACTGGCATACAGGCTTGTGCCGCTCAATTTTTTACATTTAGCTTCCTTTTAGGATAAAAGCTAAATTTTCCACACAGGACGCGTGTCCTCAACTGCTTAGCTGAGGGGAAGTGCTTGACTTCTTTTAACTCCATAAAAGGAAAATTTTTCAAATTTCCTCTGCACTCCTATCACCCCTTGATTTTGTCCCTGCCACATGTCTCCCTCTGACTCATTACAAAGCCATACTTCAAATTACCACTTTAACTCATTTTTCCAAAAATGGGAAACATTTCAAGTTTTCCCCGAGGCCTGCACTCCCTTACGGCCCCTGATCCTGCCATGTGTCCACTCTTGATTGGCCTTATAGACCCGTGACCCTTTTCATAATTTTTGTTCCCATTCACCAAAAAGCAAAATTTTTCTAAGTCTTCCACCAGCCTTCCATCCCACCTTTGATGAAAACATGACACATGTCCACCTCTGATTCGCCTGAGGGCCTACACTCTGAAGCATTTTTTTCATTCCCGTGCATTTTGACCAAAGTTTTTCCAAGGCATGCTCCGCAGCTACCATCCCCTCCACTTTTTGATTCGTCTATGTGTCACCCTCTAGGTATTTGAGGGCTTTAGACTTTAACTTAGCACTTTTTTCCAAAAACCTTGAAAAAAATGCTAAGTTCATTTCGAGCAGACCTGTGAACCTTATCCAATCACAAATGGGCACGTAGGAGAATGCACTTTTGAGCATAAAAATTTGATGGGAAAATACACCCACCGACCATCAAAAAATGTAGAAATTGCCAGTGATGGCCTAAAATGTTGAAGATTAATTTGATGGGAAAATGACACCCATCTGACCGTCAAAACACAGAAAAATGCCAGGGATGCCCAAAAATTGATTTTTTTCATGGGTGAAGAAATTTTCAATCAAAAGACAAATGATAAAGTGTTTTTAGGAAATTTTTGATCATGGAATTGGATTTTTTAGGGAAAATAAGTATAAAACAAACAATTTCGAGCTCCAAAGGCCAGGAAAACATGGGAAAAATGGCAAAGGCATTTGATCAAGGTGCAAAATTAGGGCACAGGTAAAAATGAGATTCCTGCAAAAAAACCAATGGAGAAGAAATGAACAACTCAAAGCATTTAAACACATGTATGAGTTGTTTTTCATCAAACTCGAAGGATGGGAAGATTGAAGGACATTTTTTCTAAGAAAAAGGGAAAAAATGCACTTCTCCGTAGCAAATTAGGGCAAGGTACTGAGTCCTGCAAATTAATCCAATGCACAAGAATGGAGCTACAACTTCACATCATTGAATTCATGAGGAAAAACCATTTGAGAGCACAAAGAGAAAACGGGAAACATGGAAAAATGGCAGAGGATAAAAATGGGCACCAACATCCATAGTGGGGATTTTGGATGCAAAATCTCCTAAATTATTTAACCTATTTGACCATGGAATAGGACTGTTTCTCCATTCACCTATTGGATCTCAAGTCTAACATCTTTCAATGGGAATTAGACATAAAAGGGTAAGGTTGGTGCTTTAGGATTACTATCTTGGGGTGTCTTGGAGAGGTAAGACTGGCTGAAAAAAATGACATATGGAATTGTAGCATGGTAAAAAAGTTGTGAATTTTCCTATTCCACCTTTACATAAAATAGTTGAGGCTTCATCAACTCATGGGGACATGGTATAGAACAAAGCGACGAATGAAGTACACCTTGCCAAAAAAGAATGGACTCCTTAATATGCAACTTGGGTAAGGATGGTGACTAGAATTTCTTTTATTCATCTCAGGATCAATATAGTCATCCCTACAACTTGTCATGAGAGTGGTCACCAAGGAGCACATACACACAAAAATGACAAAACACAAATACATGTACTTGCAGGGTTTAGGGAAAGATGCTGTCAAATATAAGGGGGAACACTTTTTACAGATGTCTTATGGTGATCTCCCCACCTTTTGGAGTAGACCTAAGTCTTCAAGGTACATGAAGAACTATATTCATTTTAGGCCTCAAGACCATTATCCATTTCCCATTGGGAAAAATTTGATCTTGTTCATTGATGAAGCCAAATGAATCCTGCTATCCATGTAAAAGTGCCCCTCGGAGTTCTTAAGTTCATTTTTGAAAGGTGGATGTCTTTCATGATTGTCTCCATGGTTATATCTAGAGAATGATTCCAATAATGAGATAATATTATACCCAATGCTAATTGGCATCACATTATGAAGTGGGTCCAGTTATCCTTCAAATCCCTGGTTGAAATTGGTCCCATAGTGCCAGTCACATTCCGTGAGATACCTAGTTGATTCTTCATTGAGAGTCTCATCACTGAACAATGATTTGCCATTCAACATTTCTTGAATATTCAAAGTTATTTTTACATTAGCAGAATTTTCATGGCCTCTCTTTTATTATGAGATACCTTTGACTTATATTAATTATTCCTTCTCCTTAAAAGGTGGCCTTGAGGCTTGACTGGAGGATCAGATTGATGCATCATACATGTCCTAAAATACTTGAGCTCATGTCATACAAATAAGCCAAATAAAATCAAATTATCTCAATGATGATACTACACTTTCCCCTCTGGTGAACAAGATTTCCCAATATTTACCTATTCTAGGATTCTCTCCTTACCTATTTTCATGCATTTCAAAATCTTTGTAGTGCACTGGGAAGATCTTTTTCATTTTGAATCCTCAATAAAACTATGTGGTGTTTATCAAACAATTCATCAAGAGACTTGAGGCCTTTTGGAATCGTTATATCACTCCTTTTTCTAATGGGAGCTCAGATTCATAGGGCCTCAAATATCATTTCTCCTTTCTCTTCATCATGGACAATAGACTCACATTTCATAATCACTTCCTTCATAAAAGACCCCCATTTCATCAGTTATATCCATTTGCAACCAAGAAATAGAGAAGATGGACCTGGCATCATTAATCACTCTGCTAGTGATTTCAAATTAATCTGGCACACTTGGATTAAAACCTCCAACATTAGATTCATCCTTGTTGATGGATGATTTTTGGCTTGCATCAGAGAGTTTGATACTAATCAAGGGGTCTATTTCTCATTTTTCTCATGGATCTTAACAGTATCTTGTATTTAGAAAGCTTTTAAAAATTTGATGCAATCATCATACTTTTTTCTGATAATTCTTGATGCCTTGGGTTCTTGATCTGATATCGGTTCCTCACTTTTTTATAATAACCTTAGCATCCTCCACCAAAAAAAATTCAACTTCTTACCACCCTTGGATTTTCCACAACATCCATCCGTAGAATAAGGTATTCATATTTTGCACTATTATTGGTGTTATCAAATTGCAATTTGTAAGCAAATGTGAGTAACTCATCTGAAAGAGAATTCAGTACAACACCTACTCTAGAGTTAGCACCAGAATGAATTTCATAAAATTCCATTGTCCATATATGATTTTCATCATCCTCCATTAGAAAAGGAAAGTTTTCATCTCCCTTCAGAAGTCAAGAAGTAGTTACCAAGTCCACTATCTTGAAATAGTATATCAGCCTTCAAATCCTACAATTTTTGGACAGTGTCCTTTGTCTTTCACATGGGTAATAACTTCTTCATGTCTTCTTTCACTAGAATGGATGTCGAGGACCAATCCATTTGTAACTCACCTCCCAACTCTCTTCAGATATAATTTTCGCTCAATAATATGCCAAAATATGTAAGGAATGTATGTTACCAAAATGGTCAACAAAACCTTCTTGTCTGGAAAGTCTACAAGGGCTACTTGTGCATCCTTAATCCTTCCTACCATAAGTGAGACTTCCTTAGACTCCATAGAATAATAAGATTTAGTTTATCGTGTCAATGTGATTCGAAGAGAGTTTGACAACCTTTATTGGCATTACATTATCTAAAGCATCTGAGTGTATTATGCAATTGTTCAATTAGTAGCCTTTGATCAGGAGGGAGAAGGTAAAAATAGCTCTACTTTTTTGGTTTTGAATGCACTTATGGGTGAGAATGTTTTATGTTAAAGGTAGTCATAGGTGGTGTTAGTACTAATCGCTATGGAACTGAAATTTGTCTAGTATTGGGATTTAGGTTACCACCCTTAATGTAGTTGATGAGCCTTTCAAATTACTCCAAATGTGTTTGTAATAATTCAAATTATAAAATATGAATTTTATACTTTTGCATGCTCAATGATATTAAACGGAGTGGAAGTACATGAGTTTTATATTCCTAGGAAAGTGGATGATTCATATGCAGGATGACCCAGGGAGGTACTACTTTGGAAGTTTGGGTAGTTTTAACAAATGGAGTATTCATGGTTGAGAAGTAGTGGCTGATTTTGAATGAGAATTTGAAGCTTTTTCAAGATTAGCCAATAGAAGTAGAATTAGAGCTAGGAGAAGTACCATCTGGAAGACTTACTTTGGCATGGAAAATTTATTCTTTCTCACTATTGGGTATAGATTCTCTCTCTCATACTCCATAGAATTAGGGAGTGGACATCCTCTATTAATTATCTTGTTTTGTAGAGTCACCACCTGAGGATCATCATTCTTCTTATTTTTCTCAACAGTGGAGGAATAATCTCCCTTTTGAGACTGAGAATGGGTAAATACTACACATGAAAAACTAGTTGCATCTTCATCATCATAATATTCTTCTAAATAATACTCACCAGGAATTTTATTTTTGAATCATCTTCAGGACTTCTTCAACTCTCGATAACATTTCCATCCTCATTTTCTTCTTCATGCTTCTTCAATCACTTTGTCCTCAGCATCGCATGTTGCATTTATTAGAGGTACCCTTAGATCCAGTTTGTGGAGTGGATAAACCAATTCTTTGTACTTATTTGGAAAGTTTCTCATTCAAGAGTATACCTATTTATAGAAGATCATTGAGAAAATTGCATTCTTAAGTGAGAGAAGATCATTAGCTAGCTTCTGAACTAATGATTTTATGGTACTTGTATTTAAGAAAAGATTTTTTCCTTTCTCCTTATTTGAACCGTTTTTATCTCACTTCTTGACATTATCAATGTTTTGATATTTAACTTTAATAATAAGCATTTGTGCTTCATCTAGAATTTATCAAGTTTCTTGAGTTCTTCTCAACATGAAACTAATCTCAAGAGGTTGAGGATTTGTAAATAATCTCAACTTGTTTTCCTCTGTAGATTGTGCAGCTTTATGGATTTTATAAATCATTCAATTGAATTTAGAAAAAAAATCCCTCATGGGTTCGTATGCATCTTTCTTGAGCTAAGACCATTGTGCAAGAATGGTATGGGAATCCTCGATGGTTTTGAACCTGGCTTCAAACTTGGTCTTCATGCCATTCTAGTTAGTGATGGACCTTCTTTGCAGATGGTAAAACTAGTATGTAGCCACATATTGTAAGGACTCTACAAATAGATGGATTGATACATCCTCATATCCAAATCCTAGCACTTCACAAGCAATGATTAAAGTTGCAATGTGGAAATATAGGTGTTTATTTTTGTTACTATAGAGCTTGGTAAGGTTCATTGGTGATCCTACAGTAAAATCATGCAAATGCGGGGTGAGAGATAATGGACATGTGTTTTGGTCCCATGGCATCAGTGCTTGTTGAACAAATTAGTGGTTCCTCTTTTTTGGATTCTTCTTCTTATTAAAATGTTTCAAAAACTTCTTCAACAATTTCCTCTTGTGGAGGGACATAGTTTAATGGTTCAACTACAATTCCATCAACATTACTTAAGGGATAAAGTAGGGTCAAATTGTAGGAAGTATTATTGACTTGTTCTCCTTGCAATTTGACTGATAGGTAACCTAAAATCATCTTATAATTATTTTTCAAAGTTAGGATCAGCCACACCACTAGATTTTAAAAATATTATGTATCATCTTTCTTTCATATTAAATGCACAATTCAAACAAATTTCTTCGATAGGATCTCCTTTGGGTGGAATTTTGAGCTTGTATTGCTCTTTCCAAATCTTTGGGAATATAAGTCCCTCTACTTAAATGGTGCAACTTCCATGTTTAAATGCACATGAAAAGGTGGATTTATGTGGTGGCCTTTTGACCAAGGATTTAACAGGGGCACTCCACTAACCTTGCATAAAATATAGTAATTTATTTCTAGAGAGGATTTTTTTTGAAAAGAGGGAAAGGGGAGTGAGAAATGAGATAGGAGAACTAATGTTATAGGTAGAAAATAATATTCTTGCACACACTAGTTAGAAATTTCAACAGATGTATTAAAGTTAAGAAGAAACAACTCTGCAAATGGCAACAAGACTAATTAGAATTTATGAGAAAAAAAGTATCAATAAATCCCTTAGTCAAAAAAGGCTAGCAACTCCTTGTATTGATGTTCAAGTTGAAATTGTACATAGTGTGGGAATGGAGGAAAATAGTGAGGGGGAAATGGAAGAAAATGTCTCTCCTTTGTTCTCTCAGAGTATAATGCACTCTTGATTTTACAAAATTAGTGACCAACCCCTTTGAAATGGGAAAGGTTTCACAATTTATAGCAAGAGAAAAGATTCTTCATCTTCCTACTAACCCTCCATATTCATTATTTTTGAATTTAGATTGTCTGCATTATTACTAAATATAAAGTCCCTTTTATAAAATAAAGGTGACTTTATTTAAATTATATGTCTAAAGTCACCTTTAGATGAATTAAAGGAATATCAAAAAGTGCAAACCCCAATGAATAATTAGAATATTTTAAGAGAGAAATTTATTGAGTGTGGAGCTTAATTACTTCATAGAAAACTTGCTCTTACATGTTTCTGGTTTTGACAGTGATAGGCACCGGTTAAGATGTAATCAACATTGGTTAGACAGTAATCGACATTGGTCAAGGAGTGACCAATATCATTCAAGAAGTGACTAACATTGATCACCTGTGCGATGGTGATTTAATGTTTAGTCGACAATTAGAATAAATATTTTGTTTTAAAGATGATTTATTGATTATAAAATCGTAGTTAGTTGTCTATAATATATATATATATATATATATATATATATATATATATGCTTTATATGAGGGTATGGGAGAAGAAAATAGCAATTGTTTGCATGTTAGTATTCTTGGTGAGTAAGAAAGAGTAGATGAGTTAGGGAAAAACATTGAGGATATTGTGAGGTGTTGGAAGACAATAGATCTTCATTGTATTTCCTCTTTAAAGAATTGAATAGTAATATTGGTCATTTCTTGGTGGACGTAGCCTACACGGGGTGAACCACATTAAATATGGTGTTATCTTTCTCTTATTTATTTTATCTTCTGGTTTATTTCTGCATTGATTGCTTATATAATTTATCTGATTTTAGATCTATGTAAAACTGTTATATGGTTAACCCCAACAAATGGTATCAAAGATTTGTTTGGAGGTTTTGTGTGTTGATAGGATTTACTCACAAAGGGTTTTTCTAACTGAGTGGGAGCATACAAATGGTAGAATAAAGTAAATATCAAGTAGAGAAATTTGACGGTCGTAATTATAGACTATGGAAGATGTAGGTGGAGGATTATTTGTATCAGAAGGATCTATAAGGATCTATACCTACCATTGAATGAAAATGCATAGCCAATCATGATGAATGATGAATAATGGAAGGTTATTAATAGAAAAGCTCTGGGATCTATAAGATTGAGTCTGACAACATTAGTGGCTTAAAATTTTATAGATGTAAAAACCACGATAGAGTTGATGAAATATTTATCAAATTTGTATAAAAATCCTAGTGCTTTAAATAAGGATTATTTGATGAAAAAATTATTTAATTATAAGATGTAATAAGATGGATCTATATCTAACCATTTGAATTATTTTCCAGTTTATTGTAAATCAATTAAAATTGGTAGAAATTCCATTTGATGATGAATTGAAAGCACTTTTATTCTTATGATCTTTTCCAAATAGTTGGGATAACCTAGTAATGATTGTTATTAATACAACATCTTCTTCTAAAGGTTTGAAATTTGATGATGTGGTTAGTGTAATCCTTAATGAGGATATACAAAGGAAAATCTCAAGAGAATCATCATCTAGAAACACTTTAAATGTAGAAAGAAGGGGAAGATCTAAGGAGAGATAATCAAAGAGAAAGAATAATGGTGGATCAAATTTAAGACATGGTATATCTAGATCTAGGTACAAAGATTTACTTTGTTGGAATTGTGGAAAGATAGGACACATAAAGAAGGAGTGTTGGTCCAAGGAAAACAAAGAGAATACATCAGAAAAAGGTAAAGAAAAAAGTAAAGAGGCAAATGTTGTAAGTGAGGTAAAGTAATATGCCCTCATTCTCTCCTTGGATAATAAATTAGAATCTTGGGTTTTAGATTCTAGAGCTTCTTTCCATGCTACCCCTAATAAGGTCTATTTTATAAATTATGTTCAATGTTATTTTGAACAAGTTTAGTTAGGAGATGATGAGCCATGCAATACTACTAGTAAAGGTGATGTTCATCTAAAGCTGTAGAATGTAAATCCATGGGTATTGAAACATGTGAGGCATGTGCCAAGCTTGAAGATAAATTTAATATCTATAGGGAAACTAGGTGAATATGGATACATGGTTACATTCACAACCTATTCTTGGAATGTGATCAAGGGATATCTTGTTGTGGAAAGAGGAAATAAGGTAGGAACTCTATAATTGTCTACTTTTATTACAAACTCCTTTTTGTGCTATTTACTAAAGATGTAGATGCAACCATGTGGCATAATCAGCTAGGTCATATGAATGAAAAATAAATGTAGATATTAAATGTTAAGGGTAAGTTATCGAATTTGAAACAATTAGATATTGAATTTTTTTAGCATTTCATATTTGGAAAGCAAAAGAGAGTGATATTTCTAAAGGTTGGGTCAACAAAGATGGAACAAAAATTGGAGATTGTACACTCATATGTGTGGGGACCAACTCAGGTAGCTTCAATTGAAGAATCCCAATATTATGCAACTTTCATTGATGATGCCATAAGAAAGGTATGGATTTATTGTATTAAGCATAAATATGATGTTTTTGAGACTTTTAAAAGGTGGAAAGCCCTTGTGGAAAATGAAAAAAAACTTAAAATTAAAGTGCCTTAGATATGACAATGATGGTGAGTATTACATCAAGGATTTCAGTGATTATTGTTCAGAGAATGGAATATGAAGAGAAATAATTGTTCCTAGAAATCCATAGGAGAATGGAGTTGGAGAGAGAATGAATAGAAAAATCATGGAAAATGCTAGAAGCATGAGGATACATGCCATTTTTCCTTTTAAGTTTTAGGAATAAGCAGTGTATATAATAGTATACTTGATCAAATGTGGGCCTTCAACAACACTGGATGGTGGAATACCACAAGAAGCTTGGTTTGGAAAAGGGGTAGATTTTTCTTTTCTTAGATTTTTTGGCTCAGAATCTTTTGTGCACGTTGATAGGTAAAATAGGAAGAAGCTGGATGCTAAATATAAGAGATGTACTTTCATTCATTATGGCTCCTATGATTTTAGATATTGTTTTTGGGATTTAGAAGATTCTAAGATTGGTAGGAGTTGTGACGTTGATTGGAATGAAAAGTGAATGTACATGGATCATGTTTTGGTGCCTAAGCACTAACAGGTTGATAATATTTTCAAGGAAAATCAAATTTAAGATCTAAAAAAAACATCCATAGACACCAATGTTAGTTCTATAGAAAATGATGTCGGTCAGGCTAACCAGCATTGGCAGAAAAGATCAGTTTTAGAACAGATAGTTACCTGGAACCAAAGTTGGTACTCCTTAAACGGTTGATAGTGAGGCAACTATAGTCGATCAGTAGATAGAGGAACCTCCGTTGATTACAGAACTATGGTCGGTATCATGAGAACAATGTCGGTCACCGACAAAGATTGACATGAATGTAAAACATGAACAGAATGAGTCCCAGACTCCCCAGATCTCAATGAGAAGGTCACAAAGAGTAAGTAGACCTCTAGAGATATTTTCACCTTCCTTTTCTTATTTATTATTGACTGATAGTGTTGAATTAGAAATATTTGAAGAAGTAATGTAGGTAGATACCCATGAGTAGTTGGAGCATAGCATGGATGAGGAGATGGACTCCTTAGAACAAAATCAAACATGGGATTTAGTCAAGTTTCTAGTAGATAAGAAAGCACTA